>JMQE01001294.1:0-25696 GCA_000731825.1 Hypocrella siamensis | reverse complement strand
CCCCTCCCAAACAAAGCAACCCAAACGATTCCGATATCACAAACAAGGATGCATCAAATCACAACCTATAGCTCCTGGCTTGCGTTCTTGCCACTCTTGCTGCCGGTCTTCTTTGGCAAAAGGTCTGAAAGTAATTTAGTAAGAATCACCACGAAGAAACGCGAGAAACTAAACGCGAGAAACTTACTCTGGTGGATGTTAGGAAGAACACCACCCTGGGCAATGGTGACGTGACCCAGAAGCTTGTTCAACTCCTCATCGTTTCGGATGGCCAACTGCAGATGACGGGGAATGATACGCGTCTTCTTGTTGTCACGAGCAGCATTACCAGCCAACTCGAGAATTTCGGCGGCGAGGTACTCGAGAACGGCAGCGAGGTAGACGGGTGCCCCGGCACCGACACGTTGAGCGTAGTTTCCTTTTCGCAAAAGACGGTGGACACGGCCAACGGGGAATGCAAGCCCGGCTTTGGATGAACGGCTTGGGGTTTGTCAGAAAATGGGGGTTAAGACGAGCATCGGAAAACGCCGGACTTACGATTGAGCATTCTTGGAGCCAGAGGCCTTGCCGCCAGATTTACCGCCAGTCATTTTGATCAAGTTTTGGAAGAGACAAGACTGTGATTTGGCTTCTGTGCGATGGGCAGAGAGTCGGTCGGGAAAAGAAGATAAATTCAAGAGTAGGAGATGCACGAGCTTAGTCCGGCGTGGGGGGGGGCACAGCTGTTAAGTACTTTTTGGCGCGTAGCGGACGTGATCCTGGATCACCCAATTATTGATGCCTCTGTACACATTAAAAAAAGCGCTAGACCTAATTCGGAAACTAACCGTGTCGGGAGAAAACAGCCGATTGCCCTGGTAGGTATGTACATGTACGCATGAATTGTCCGTGATTCCTAGAAATGTCATTCACGCTCAGCGATCAGGAGATGCACATCATTTATTTTCCAAATCCACTGACACGACCGACCAAGTCGAAACATTTGCTCCTGGAGACCATCGCCCGGACACCTTCACAGCTCTTGGTTGGAGTCCGTATTGCAGAGCGCTCAATAACAAACTTGGCGCAGGCTGCAGGAGAGCGGCGTGCCGTCACTCGTTCTTGTCAGTCGTGCAGCGGCAATTATCGCTTGGAATGGGCTGAAGTGCAACAAGATCCGTTGGTCGTGGCCAAATCGTCTTGTGACATGTTATCGCCGGCGTAAAAATACCAGGATACACTCACGTCGTCCAAGCTCAGTTGTGCATGACTTCTCATAACAAGAAGCATGTCTGTACCTAGTAGTCATTCACGCCCTATACGTATCTACCTGAGTAGTACATGCTGTACAGCGAGGACACGGATACAACCTGGAACGTCTGCGGCCATTTCGTACTTTGACGTGAGCTCTTCGCACATGAAAATCAAGTTTGGCACCGTGCCACCGATAATTCCCACGACGAAAACGTTTAATTCAGCCATAGTTGTACGAGGAGACTTCCCAGTTTGAACCGAAAATTGAGGGGGATGGCGACGATACTAACAATAAAACAAATGGTGCGATATGGCTTACCTTTGGCGCGTGAGTAGACGCAAGGTGCAGGTACAGAAATAAGATACGCAGAGGGAGCAGGCCCGCGAAGCAAATGCTGACCCACCAGACTACCTACCTATCTTGCACTAGCACAGTACCAATCACAAGATGTTTTCAAAGCCCCGCTTTAATTCAAGCGATCTTTCCCCGAGATCAGTCGCCTTACTTCACAGTGTAGGTAAACACACGCGCGACCGACCGTGGCGCGCTCCCACCTATCGGAGAAACTAGTGCACCTCAGCAGCAATCAGTAACCCACCAGCAACGGTTCGCGTCCACCTACAAAAACCCTGCCGACCCCCCATTTCTCCAATCTCCGCCCTCAACTCTCATCATACCTGCCGTCTAACTTTAGTCCTTGGCCGACATCGAGCAAATTTCTCTGCCCCCAAAGAGCTGTTCAATTTTTTCAACGAAATCTTCAACCGCAACAATGCCCCCAAAGGCCGCCGACAAGAAACCCGCCTCCAAGGCTCCCGCTACCGCCAGCAAGGCTCCCGAGAAGAAGGATGCCGGCAAAAAGACGGCTGCTTCTGGCGACAAGAAAAAGCGCACCAAGACTCGCAGGGAGACGTACAGCTCATACATCTACAAAGGTAAAGAGAGTCTGCTCATGCATCCACGCAACGCATCTAACACGATGTCTTTAGTCCTCAAGCAGGTCCATCCTGACACTGGTATTTCCAATCGTGCCATGTCTATTTTGAACTCATTTGTAAACGGTCAGTCAATCAACCAGCCCCACCTACACCATCAGCCTGCTCATTTCTAGTCAGATATTTTCGAGAGAGTTGCCACGGAGGCCTCTAAGCTCGCCGCCTACAACAAAAAGTCCACCATCTCCTCCCGTGAGATTCAAACATCTGTTCGCCTGATTCTGCCCGGTGAACTCGCCAAGCATGCCGTCTCCGAGGGCACCAAGGCCGTGACCAAGTACTCTTCATCCACGAAATAATTTCGTGCATCGGTGTCTACCTGTCCCTTTTCATATCTTTTTTTTTGGGTCATCAGCCTTGGTTTTTCGCTGCATGGCATTTAGGTGTCATGGTATCCAGATCCTCTATCAGGCAAGTCTTGCAAATGAGATTCTAATGCGTTACGGACGGGCTTGCGTTACGGAGACAATGTTTTCACGGTCAATGGGGTTCGCGATTGTACAATAGATTTCGAGAATGGGTTTCGAGAAAATGAATTCGTGCACATTGAAGCCATCTCAGTTGGGATATATTAGCGATGCGTGTTGTGCAAACAATCGACGCACTGTATCAAGCCTAGCCCAAACCAGCCTTCGATCTTTTCATGGTATGTGTGACCGGCTGCAGGATGCCTTTATTGTCAACCGAGCCAAGAGCCGTACCGCAACTCCAACCCATCTTCTCCAGCATTGCCCTCCCACGGTTTCCTGTTCCTAGTTCTGGTGCCGCAGCACCGACAACCTCACCCTCCTGGTAGCTCGTGGCGGCTACGCTAGTTTCTCGGGTCATATTCGACTTCATGGCGCGCTTGCCCTTGGTGTCCAGCCGTGGGACAAGTCGACGTCGAATCCTGCTCATCGCTTGGTTGAGTGCTGTTTCGTTGAGGGGCAACGTTCGGGTCGTCCTATATAGAGTGGGTCGACGCTGATCTGCCTTGCCAGTGGACTTGGATTTGATGTTGAACGTATTGGCCAACTCGTGAACGAGTTTCCGAGCATGGAAATCCATGGGCGGAAAAGCGATTCTTTGTAGACTCATCAGCCCATAGCCCCACGATGATGGATGGGAGCACTTATTTGAGGTTGACTAACACTTCGTTCTCATATAGAAGAAATGACCTGAGTTCTTGCGCGATATCCTCGATAGTCATGCTCGTTGGGTACCTCAGCCGCAAGTCATCTGGGTTCGCCCGTTTTCGAAGCATCCCTGATGCCCGCAGTTCTGCTCGTTGACTCCTTCGAGCCTTCCTTCTAAGCCTATCACATTCACGAGCAATTTGCAGTTGTGTTTCCAAATCCGAATCGACACCAATCAATGACGTCAATTGCGCCCGCATGGCTTTCTTTCTCTTCGGCTCCCGAATACTGGGTCGTTCCCAATCAAGGAGATCGAAGTCGACTTGTCCCAAGATAGGATCATCTTCGCAACAATGAGTGGGTGACTGGTCCAAGTCGCTACTTGACTGCTTTCTAGTAACAAGAGCTGGATCCGAGTCCAATTTTTGTATTGTGATGAGTTCGATTAGTGTCGCCTCATCTCCAGAATCTTTGCCATTTTCATCCTGACTATCATTTGAAACACCTGCCGGGGACGACAAATCGACATGTCTCTCAATGCGTTTTGAGCAGGTGAAGGCATTTTGTGTCCAGGAGTCGGATCCGAACTCTCCATGATCTCGTAAGTTGTTGATATAATCGGACAGTATATTTTCGTCCGGGGATTGCGACATAAGTTTACGAATGTTCCTTCGGGCTCGCTTTGTTTTCGTGGTCACATCGAAACTTGCTGAAGCCTGGCCATTTCCATCGCAAGCAAGCTGCGGCAGTGTCCGAGACGAAGCCGGCGAGGGATTTTCATTTCCTGGATTCTCAATGATTGACTGATGCCGGATTCGATGGTTCCGGCCTCGAAACAGAATCACTTCGTCACTTGTAGTGCTTTCCGGCGAGGATATTCTTGCCGGTCCATTGAGTTGCGGCCTCGAATTCTCCCAGCCTTGTCCCATTTGCCCGAATCGGTTTGCAACGCTTGGGTTCACGGTGCCATAAGGCTGGACCGTAGAAAGCCTGCATGCTTCTCTGGGAAAGACGGGCTTCTGACTGAGAGCAAGATCGCTTTGATTAGTTTCTCTGCAAAAACTTGTCGTAGAGGTACCTTGCTCCTTTTCGCCATCTGCTTTGGTGCCGGTGGGGCAATTATCAGGAAGTTCGGTCTTCAGTGGTTCGATTTGACCCATGCTGACAAACTGTACTGGGCAATTTCGAAGTTTGGTATGTTCAGTCCAAAGGGAATGATCATGTGAAGACGTCTGTCTAGCTTCATCGGCTAATGTGAATGCATCTGAGGTATATCCGGGCAGCTGGGAATGGCCCAAGGCGCTCCCATGTCGCGTCGCGGCCGCGGAGGATTTGGGTGTCAAGAACGAAGGCAGAAAAGCTGACCTGCCATTAGAGGTTCTCGGATACTCCTGGTGTGCGAATTCACGCTGCGAATCTCCATCTCTGTTTCTGCCCGGCCGTGGTTTTTTCTTTGATCGCGCCATAGTTCATAATGCGAGTAAGAAGTCCTATGTAGTACTAAGAGCTCGGATTGAAAGAAAATGTGTACTTCGCTTGTTGATGAGTAAGTGCCAAGGGTACCATCGACGACAGCCAATAAGAAGGAACTCAGAACGACATGCAGCTCCACTGCTGTGTGCTCAACGTCATGACCACAAGTAATTTTCTCCAACTACCAACCCCGGGACGCACATGCGAAAGGCGCCCAAATACTTCTTCACGGATCGAGACCATCGAATGTATTGATGTATCCCGACACTTTACAACCTGCTGTCACCTGATATGTTGTGTGCTGTCGCGCAACGTCGCCCACCATCGCCCTCCGCCCTCGTTCTCTCGATTTAAGAAATCAAGCAGTCAACTGAGCTCAACATAAGTATCAGACGTGACATTTGAAACAGCGGGGACTTGCCCGATGAGAATTAACCCTTCAGATATTGAGCAGCCAAAGAAGCTGCTCGTGTCGTCTCTAAGTGTCAACCAATCAACAGCAAGTTTGAACGAATTGCTCGGCTATCTCCCGAATAGCATACCGCACAACAAACATTCGTTCAATTTCTCGACTCATTGTACCTTCACTGAATAAACCTGTATCATTGGGATTCTCGAGATTCTGAAAAGAGTTTGGGGACGATGGAGCCGGCTATTGCAAATGTTGACTTGGGAAGATACCGGCGGATTGTTCAAATCTTCTGGGACCCAGAGCCCATCAATGACATGGATTTGAACCAGCCTGTTTGGTGTCTGGGTTGCCGATATTCTTTGTCTCAGAAACTCAGCACAGCCGAATCCTCCCAAGCTCCATTTCGGGATGAGACCACCGAATCTCTTGATGCGAACGAATATGATGGGTTGGACTCTAAGGACGACAATACAACTTCAAACCTCTCAGCCATGGCCAGAAAAGACGAAGCGGATGCAGCTGCAGATCCGAAGAGACTCTCGAATCCCCTCGTTCGTGATGGAGAATGCAGCACCAGAACCAGCTGGCCACAAAAGTTCCTGGATGACTTCGAAGCGCGATTTTGGATGACCTATCGGTCTAATTTCGAATTGATTGCCAAGTCCAAGAATCCGAAAGCGTCGTCGACCTTGTCATTGTCTATGAGAATAAAAAGCCAGTTGGTAGATCAAGACGGCTTCACATCCGACAGCGGCTGGGGATGTATGATCCGATCCGGACAAAGCTTGCTTGCCAATGCAATGGCGTTCGTGAAATTAGGAAGAGGTAAGCAGGAGCACTCTTTGAGAAGTCAGTTCAAATGGTTTTCTGACAATCTGAAAGACTGGCGTCGCGGAATGCGTCCTCACGACGAAAGACATCTGATTGCTCTTTTCGCAGACGATCGTCAGGCCCCTTATTCCATTCATAATTTCGTGCGCCATGGCGAAGAATACTGTGGCAAGTACCCGGGGGAGTGGTTTGGCCCATCAGCTACGGCTCGATGCATCCAGTAATAAAGTCTATGATCTTCTCTCGAAGTGCTCAACTAACCTGGTCCCAAACAGAGCATTAGTCAATTCACGGGAGTCAAGCTTGCGAGTTTACTCCACAGGAGACGGCCCCGATGTATACGAAGATAGCTTTATGAAGATAGCCATGCCTAACAATGGAGCATTCCACCCGACTCTGATTCTGGTGGGGACGAGGCTAGGAATCGATAAAATAACACCAGTATATTGGGAAGCGCTCATCGCATCACTCCAAATGACTCAATCTTTAGGAATTGCTGGGTAAGTTGCCACCATCCATAAAGGACACCATCGGTCTTTGACTCTTTTTCGAGCTATAATTGACGGTTGATCTTTCAGAGGCCGACCCTCCTCGTCACATTACTTTGTTGGCTCACAGGGTCATTTCCTCTTTTACCTAGACCCCCATCACACCCGCAGAGCTCTCCCGTATCATGCCGACATCACACGCTACAGCACGGACGAGATCGATACATGCCACACATCCCGCCTCAGACGAGTTCATGTCAGAGAAATGGACCCGAGTATGCTAATAGGTTTTTTGATCCAAGACGAGACCGATTGGTACGATTGGAAGAAATGTGTCAAACATGTCCAAGGCAAGACAATAATCCATGTGGCTGATCGTCATCCTACAAATGAAACGCGGGACGCGACCGGAAGATCGGCCATTGACGAGGTTGAGCTTCTGAGTGACGATGACGATGCTGGCTCGGTGCGTGTTGACTAGGAAGCCTGGCTAAGAACCCAGCTACGTGCTTTAAGAACAAAGCAGAGTCATCAGTTCTCGTGTCCACCAACGCTGCCTGCGATAGATTATCAAAGCTATTTCAGGTGCATTGATCTTATCTTGCAATAATGATGTCTAACGAGAGGAATCCTATCCACCTCGTTTTTTCTTTTGTTGTGGTGCCACAGTTGGCATCGTCAACGCTGCCGCATGGTTTTCTTGGCGGACATGATCAAAGAGCTTCGATTTCGAGGTGAATGTGGCATCGCAAACGTTGCACTACGACCAGAAGGAAATCAGTGTCGTTCAGAGCCTCGTCTCTATGTTTACTTGACATACCCGCCTGTCGTTATTTTTGAACTCGTAGGCCGCTTTCTTTTGCCGCTTTGTCTTGGCCATTCCCCTTTTGCTATGAGAAGAAGATGAAGAAATGTTTTGAGTCGCAGTAGCTAGGTCGTCGTCAACCTCGAAACACAGGGGATTAATCAGAGTTGTAAAGCCCAATCGTTCTTCCACATGCGCCCTCGGTGCATATTCGTCAATATCAGTCTCACTTGAGGACATCATATCGGTTCCACTGGATCTTGGGCCGCTCTTCTCGGTAATGAGCTGCAGGTCAAGTTGTTCAACCTCGGTGTGGAGAACGGGGTCAAGTGCAGCTTCATCAGACACTGAAGGCGTCAGTTCGCGGTTGAGTCGAGAGATCATGCTCCTTCCTTTTCTTGTGACGAGTTTGTGTCCGTTCCAACATCGACGCCATCCTCCTGCAATAGTCTACGTAATTGTTTGACTGCCTTGACGTGCTTTTTGCTGCGCTCATGACTTTCTAGCTGTTGAACGCTCTTGAACGATTTCCCACAAGCAACACATTCCAAGATCTCAACGTCCGACTCGTGCTCGACATCAGAGAATAATGCCTCATCTGGGTCGTTTGTTTGAGGTTGAACCCATGTAGGGCTTTCATATGGTTCAATATTTCGTTCATTTGCGGCTCGCGAGCGGACAGCTTGCGACGCAGATGCATTCCGCAAATTTTTCTGCCTCTCGACCTCTGTTTCTGTGCGTGGAACACATCTTGGATCGCGTTTGCGGACAAAAGTCACCAAGAACCGGACTGCATCATTGAATTGACTTATAGCTTCTTCCCGACATTTCCTGTTCTCTTTGTCCATCAGACGACGGACTCGTCGGTCAGGGGCATCTGAGAGACGATACTTGTCCTTCCATGAAAAAGTTTTTCTTGTGGAAAATCCCGACCAGGAAGCGTAGAAGGACTTGACGGTTGTGTTGTATTCGTCACTTGATGACCCGAAAGTTGAATAGGCAGGACAGTCTAGGTTGCCAGCCTTAGCAGCAGTCTCTTCTTCAAGGGCCAGATGTCTGAATTTCTCCCTCAGAATTCCAAAAAATCCATTAGGCTCGTCGTTGAAGAGAATAGAGGCTTTGAAAGTATGAATCAATTTTGAAATTTCCGCTGCGGTTGTAAGATGAACGCTGTGAAAGCTCGTGGGCGCCTCGCTTCTGTCATCGTATTTGCCAGCCAGAATAGCACTCCGATGCGAATCATACCAAGATCGTTCTTGGGGGTCGGATAAAACCTCATATGCTGTCTGGACCTCGGCAAATCTCCTTGTTGCCTCCAGTGCATTGTTGATATTGCGATCTGGATGAAGCTCTAGAGCTTTTTTGCGATAGGCCTTCTTGATCCTGGTAAAATGTTAATATCCACTCATTAATGATACAAGGCTGATTCAATTGCCACGCACTCTAAGTCCGTAGCTGCTTCATTGATCTCTAGCAGTTCATAATAGCAAACCTTGGATGCATCGGGGTCTCCATTTCCCGGAGTGGACTGATGACCACCCATAGCATACTAGCGCAATCGCAAATAGAACTCGGTCGGCCTGAAAAGGCTCTGATGGTTTTTGTGAACGTGTTTCTGTAGATGGCTAATTGGAAGCGCGAAATTCTCTTCTTATGAGCTTCAACGGCTGTGTATGATTGAGAACAGGATGGCTGGATCAGAGGGTATGGCTCTGGTGGCGTTGGATGCGAGAGAAGAGATTTAGTGTTGAGCTAAAGTGGAGGCCTGGAACTGTCAGCATGTCGCGAAAGCCAGGCTTCGACTCTCGTAGAGCAAAATTTGAGGTACCGAGGCGACACGCCACTTCACGTTCTTCCCGCAATCGACATAATTCTCAACTTCTTGGTCAGCCACCCGTGCAATGGCAAAATCTCGGACCAGACACTCCATCTTTCTCTGCGAATTCACAAAATCACTTTGCGATGTGGGTTTGGCACCATGAAATTTGCCCATGACTTCAAAGAGACGCTCGCTAGCCTGGGTTTGTCCGTCCTCGAAAGCCCCTACTGACCTCCATTCACCTGTCCATCCCGATCGTGTAGCAGCATCGACCCAGCCATTGGAGAGTTCAAGCGGCTGACATTTGATTCATCCGCAGAATTTCCGCCGCACTGGATCAGTAAGGCCATTCCCTACGGTCAGCTTAAGAAATGCCTGAAGAAGGTACAACATGAATTGCATGACCTTGGTCTTGACCCCAAAACACTCCGTGCATTGCTCGATCCGAAGACGACTGCGCCAGTGGCTCTTCAGTACAGACTCAAAAGTATGCAACATGTATGGAAAGGGACGAGGATTTAAAGGCGGGATAGATGATTGATTTCAGAATGTCTCTTACGTACAGGCGCTCGTGATTCCAGCTTTGTTCGACCAGAGCTCACCGTATACGTCCATATGCAAGATGGTGTCGCCGTAGATGCGTCTTTGACGCCTACATCCCGCAACTTTTTCGAGAGAGTGGCCGCAGAAATTCGGTCCGAGCGCGCATCGCAATGCAGCAACCAAGTGGACGAGTGTCCTACTTCAAACAACGTGATACGATATACTCCGCTTGGAGATGCTCGACTGAACGGTGATGCCAGTCAGGGACGCTATGAGACGATAGAAGTGCCCCTGGTATTCGATCACGAATTCTTCGACATTCTACAAAGCGATGTGAACGACCTTGACGCTCTTCAGGCAGAAGAGCAGCAGAGATTAACCGCCGACGTTGTCGAGCTCGGGAGAAAGGTTTCTCAGGTATGCCGTCCGAGTCGGTTCTCCCAGAGCGATATTGCGCACTGGCGTCGAATTCTCGAGCTGTACCTTGATGCCCAAGTCTTCTTTGGCACCCATGAGGGAGATCACGGAGCCAGATCAAGCCAATCAGCTCTGAAGCAGCTCCAGTGGTTCCAGGGCGAGATTGCAAAGCGACATCTCGCCAAGGAGTTTAAATTCCGAGAGAGCAGGGCAGCCTTCGCGAAGTTTGTCAGTCTGAATCTCAGTCTCCTGAAAAACCTCCAGTTTCAGGAGCTGAACAAGATTGCAATTTTCAAAATACTCAAAAGTGGGTAATTCGGCTGCCATTCTGATCAGGAATGTATGTATGTTGGCTGAACAGCGAATAACAGAATTCGACAAGAGGACCTCATTCTGTGTCTCCCGAGTCTTTCATTCGACCTTATCAGTCGAAGATTTCCTATCAAGAGATGTCGCCAGGAACATTTGCGCTCAGATTACACAGGAGCTTGTGGCTGTCGTCCCTCAATTAGATGACTACCTATGCCCTATCTGCTTCTCCGTGGCCTATCGTCCTGTGAGGTTGGATTGCCAACATGTCTTCTGCATCAGATGCATTGTCAAGATCCAGCGACGCCATGAGACTCAATGCCCTTTGTGTCGTGCCGACGTCGTCATGAGCGCTTCCGCGGGTGAGATATTCTTCTCCCCCCCCCATCAAAACTACCCGTTCGTCTATTTGATCTGATGTCTTTGCAGACAACCTCGATCATGCTTTGGAGAAATACATGAAGAAGTACTTCGCCAAGGAGGTAAAGGAAAAGCAACGCGCAAACGAAATAGAAAGAGGCATTGAAGATTATGGGCCTGGATATACCGATCGCGGCTGTAGTATTATGTAACGCAGCCATTCAACGTTGAGCAAAGCTTTTCTACCCTGACTTGCGATCGTTTTGAACTCCCCCAATGATGATTCCGTAGTGTTATGCGTGCGCCACGCAAGTAGAAAATAAAAACCCGTCCCACTCCCTCCTTCTATCCGTCTTTGTCTAGCCTTATTGTGGCAAAGTGCACTCGAAAAGTATACATCGAGTATGAGGCTCTTCAGGTGTGAAAGATGTCCGCGAAGAGTCGAAGTGATGTGATTGCTGCTCAGAAATTCGTCATGAACTTCAATTCGGTAGGCCGTTGTCGGAAACCCATCGGCAACACAGCCATGAAGCATCGAGATTTCTAATTCACGTGGAGTAAATTCTTTCTCTGTACATCTTCAACGGTGCTGTATAATTGAAATGTTGATGCTTCTGACAATAAACCAATGCTCTTCAATTTGAATCCGATGATATTGCTGCCTGAGTCGCTCGAAGTGCTTTCGCAAATATTTTTCGAAGCGACTCCGTGTCTTCTAGACCGACGCTGATTCGAACCAAGTCTTCCATGACCCCGAACTGCGCAGCCCATTCCAATTCGTGGTAGTGAGCCAGTAACACATAAGGGCTACATAGCGTAAAATTGGTCCCAAGACTCGGACCCTTTGCACTGTCCATAGCGTTGTAGAAGGCTTTGGCTTGCGCCTTGTTATTGAAAAGGATCGATAAAAGCCCGCCGTAGCCTCGAGCTTGTAGTTTGTATTCATCATATTGCTTCTTTGAGGGATTGAATTTTGGATAGAAGAGGCTCTTGACGTTGGGGTGTTGTTGAAGTGTCGCACAGATAGCCTCTGCGTTCGCATTGATGCGATCTACCCTCGTGAGAAAGTCTCTACTATTTCTCTCCATAAAAATGGCGTCCTCCGACCAGTATGTATCCTCGTACATACTGTCCATTGTTCTCTTCATCAATCCGTAGTAATTGCTGTTTGGGTTGAGTATGGCGCTACCTCCCATCACATTCGAATCGCCGGAAAAAATCTTGGTCAGGCTGCTCACCACGATGTCGGCAGCTGGCAGAACGTTGACATTTGCAAAGGTTCCAATGGTTTCGTCGACGATGACTACGAAGTCATAATCATCCGCGAGTTGACGAATGCGTCTCAAATCTGGACTGACCAGTAAGGGATTACCTGGAAACTCGCAGAAGAGTGCAAGGAAACGGTAGCCAGATCTGAGTAGCGCTTCTAGGTCATCCAGTTCAGCTGATGAAGCATGACCATAGAACTCGCAGCCAGGTCCAAACTTCTGAAGGATTTTAAGTGTATCCACGTATGAAAATCCGAAGTTGATGCTCTTCATATTGCCTCTTGCCGCTAGGAGAGCGCGATGAACATGAAATATGGCATTCATTCCCGCGGGAAACAGGTATACGTCGTCCTCGTAAAGATTGCTGAACCCTCGTGAGTTTGGAGCTTTGACAGGCTGGGCGTGGGCCAGAAGCTCTGCATCTTGCACCACTGATCCGACGATGCGTCTGCGGATGGCCGATTTGGCTCGTTCCACGAATGAGAGGTCCAAGTTTCTCCCGAACCTCTCCTCTAGGAAGCGCAGGCTCTCCTGTGATTCCTCTGCGTTCGCTATTGCCGGAGACTCGATCTTTATCTCTGCTTTGTCAACACCATCAAGACTGGGTCGTTGATATCTTTTGGGTCCCCGAATTGCCCTTGAAGAATCTCCAGTGGAGGAACGGGGCCCGGAGATGCGGCAAAGTAAGCCCTCCTTAAGCAAGCTATGGCAGAACTCGGCTCGACGGCTCGAAACACCGTCTCCAGTATGTTGCCAGTATTGTTTGGCGATTGGGAATGCTTCTACGGGAAGCATAACGGCTGAGAGGCCTGGATTCAACTTCTCGATCAAAGGCGATTTTGTCCTCGACAAACTTAACCCAAGCTGCACGATGCTCCATTGGGAAGCATAGCTCGGCTGTAGCTGAGCGATGAAGTCTACGCAACGATTGGCGGAACTAAGTGTGGGAAACAGCATGGCCTGCTGTCCCTTTTGTCCAAAGGTTGACACAACTTCAAGTGACAGGGCTTGTATGCTCCGGTGAATGAAGAATCTGGCATCACATCTCAAATCGTCAGTCATACAGGTGCTTGTTGGTGAGTGAATGAACATAGCGGTGCGTTTCGCACCTAGGATATCCTGTCGTCATCCGCTCCGTCACCCATCTTTCTCCTTCCTCATAGCCAACATTGGCCTCCCAAGTAGGGAGCGACACGCTCACGGCCTACCCGCGTCATTTCATCGTCCATTCCTATGTTTTTTTTTTAGTTCGGGCGTGGAGAACTCACATGTAATGTATTGGGGGGGATGGACTCTCCCAATTCGAAGAAAGACATGTTGGCTCGATGCTTCCTGGTGACAGCCGATATTGTAGATATCTTGGGTGGAGGGCATCCAGTCTAGCTATCCAAGAAAGTGCGCCTGCATCCGCCGACTTGGTTCGCCAACCTGAGAAAATGTCACTGGAGATTTCTGACACTTAGCCAAGTCTAGCTAGGCGTCCTAGTACAATTGAAGTACGATTTGTTCGGACAGAAGTGGGGCTTCATCTTTTCCCTTTAACGACGCAGAGGCCGAGCATCGGAGCTTCAAACCCGCTTCCCAACACATGCTAGAAGGAATTTTCACCTTCCCTGGCCTTATTCATAATTGAGCAAAGGCAGCATTTTTGTAATTCGGCTGGACAGAGGCATTCAAACAGTAAGCGCAGAATCAGTCGTCGGGATCAAAACCCTCCATTTAAAGCAATGCCTGGCACCCGCCATGGCGGCATCGGCATGTGGCGTCCTTGGCCAGCATAGGCTATACCGATGAAGGCATTCCATGATCTCGTACATACTGTCTGTTGAAAGCTTCTCTGGCCAAGATGGGCCTTGCCAGATCCATTCCTCCGATACATTGTCATTATTCTGACTGAGACGAAAGCGAGTCTGGCATTATTATCCAGTTCGGGCCTTCGGATAAGCAATCACGGGTCCTTCGCTCCACTATTACGGACACACAAAGCTAATTCGAGCAAAATCTCGAGAAGGCACGGCGCAGGAATCATACACAAACTCTCTTGACGGTTGAGTGCTGACTGGTTGACTACTAGGTACCTAAGCATAGTCATGATGATTACGAGCGTAACTGCCTGCTGAATCGCAGGGTCATGAACGGGAAAGATCCACTTGGCCAGCATAATTTCTTTGCAAGGGGGGAAAGATGTGGAGGAGGGTCTGGAGGGGCAGAAGTAGATAAGATAAGCCGAGGGGCAAAAAATTACAGTACCGTACCACACGGCTTGTCGCGACTTCGCGATTTTTTAATTGTAAGAAACGGTGCACAGGCTAGGTGGTGACGAGACAGCGTATATTAGACCAAGACTAATACTTAAGGAAGAAGGTCCTTCCTTAAGAAAATTCTATGTGCGCTGCCTCTTTTATAGAGTTCCCACCTTGCCCTAAGTGGGAACTCTATAAAAGAGGCAGCGCACATAGAATTTTCTTAAGGCTGGTCGTATTTCAACCCAACCCCCCGCCCCCCCTAATTTCTGCCATACAATATTGATCGGCACTGCTGCACTGACAGCCAACGTTACTGTCGCGTCAGAAATTTGCCAGCATGGCTACCATTGTCGAGGCTGAGGAGCCTCACAACAATTTCGACGTATGTACAAGTCCTGCTAGTTTCCTTTCGTCTCTGTTTGAAGCCCCTCGCTAGCCGGGTACGCGAATCACTTTCAAATACCACGACGGATTTGCCGACTCGACTCGTGAAAAGCTTTGCTGCTTCGCGACCCGACAAAATCTCAGCCTCTGCCAACCGATAGAATATCCGCAATACTCAGACACGTGGATAGAAAATGCAACGAGTAAAGTGGAAGTGCCAGAGATTGCGTTTGATCAGTCTAAAAGGATACTGCAGCTCGTGGACTGGTCGAGCAGACTGTCATCCTTTCCCACGACGCAAATGCTCTCTCGAAACCTCGTTCATCCCCTTGACGCTAGCTGCCTCCACATTTGACTCGAATTTGCCCAACGAATTAATTTTGGGCACGAGCATAAGGCATTGGGCTGAAGATCAGAGAATCGATACATGTTTAACCTCCCAATTGAATCGATTTTGAGCTAACAGACCACGATGCAGACTATATTAGTGTTGGATTTCGGTAAAGGCGTCCGACGTTCCAAAGGCAGCACGCTTTCATTGGTCTTTGCTGACCAAGGCGAAAACAGGTTCTCAAACTTCGCATTTAATCCTGCGACGCTTGAGAGCGCTAAGCGTGTAAGTCATGTATCTTCACATTCGTCATTCGGAGAGCTCCAGCTCCATACATGATCAATGTCCCTCTGGCAGATCCTCATTCGCAGCTGCCCGTGCACCTGTATACGCGTTGGATGCCGCCTCATTCTTATATTCCAAGAAAATTCTCGTCAAAGATTCTGTCTCGCTGCTTCTTATTCAACGATGGTTTACTGATTGTGCTTCATGGGTCCTAGTGCATGTGAGATGCTTCCCTGTACCGCAAAACTCGCAGATCTTGCCTGGAAGCCAAGGGGTATCATTCTGTCAGGAGGTGATTCCTATCCATTCAATCCCAGCTCAAGCCTGGTTTTCTAACTTGATTCCAGGCCCTTCCTCCGTATATGATGAGGGCTCACCGCGTATGTTCTAATCCGATTGTAACAATCGCAACTCATGCTGATTCATCAAGACGTTGATCCCGATGTCTTTGAACTTGGTGTTCCTATATTGTAAGGGCATCAGATCCCCTGCTCTCTCGACAGCCTGCCCGCGACTAATCAGAACCTGTAGGGGAATATGGTAAGATCCAGTGCATGTAGTGCCGTGTGACACGATGCTTACCTTGGATGCCCAGCTATGGCTGTCAGGTAATTTTTCAGTGCCGATTCTCTTCCCTTTTTATGCCAACGCTCACGACGTACAGGAAATTGCATGGCGAATCAATGCCGCGAATGTCGCTCGCGGGGAGACCCGAGGTTCGAGACTTGGGAATCTTGAGAGCTCATTTGGCGTAAGGTTTCTAACTCGTCATCGGCGCAGAATACGGCCACGCCGACGTCACTGTCCACAAGGTCGACAGTCACGCCGATCGGCTCTTTGCTGGGTTGGGAGATGCTATACATGGTTGGTCCTCCATCGCCGAGGAGACACCGACGTCCTCGTAGTCCTTGAGCACCAATGCTAACTCCAAAGCAGCTTACATGTCGCATTTTGACAAGCTCGTCAAGCTACCGCAGGGCTTTGTGGTTGTGGCCAGCACGAACAATTCCGAGTACGCTGGCATCGCCCATGAGACGAAGCCTATTTTCGGTACGTCTCACCCATACATGATCAACTGAAACTCTTGTCAATTAACGCAGGTTGCTGGCAGGCGTGCAATTTCATCCCGAGCTCGAGCATGTTGGTTATCCCTCGCCCTGATCGTAATGCACATCTCCACTGACATGGCTATTTTGGGAATAAAATTCAGACACCTCGCGGAAGCGAATTGCTTCGCAATTTCGCTATTAATATCTGCGAGGCACAAGCAACGTGGGTGATGGGTGATTTCGTTCAGCAAGAAATCACACGAGTAAGGCATCTTGTGGGCGACCGGGCTCAAGTTATCGGAGCAGTTTCGGGAGGCGTGGATAGCACCGTAGCTGCCTCGCTCATGAAACAAGCTTTGGGTAAGTTTCTTGCTTGTATGGGATCTGACTAGCAGGCCAGGCTCATTTCAGATGATCAGGGGATCGATTTCACGCTATTCTCGTCGACAATGGTACGTTGCAAGGCCTGTGACTGACTTGCACAAGCACTGATTCGCCTTTCAGGAGTGATGCGGTTCAACGAATGCCAGCAGGTCAAAGAAACACTCGGGCAGCATCTCGGCATCAACCTCACGGTTATAAATGCAGCCGATTTATTCCTTGAACGCCTTGAAGGCATCACCGAACCAGAGAAGAAAAGGAAGATTATCGGCTCGACCTGTGCGTTCATGCCGCAAGCTTGTGTCACGTTGGTCTTTCGAAGGCAGTGCTGACAGACAGCAGTCATCGACCTTTTCGAACAGGAGGCTGTCAGGGTAAGACTGATTTTCTGTCCCTCACGATTCGTTTCGGTTCCGTTTCGGTTCCCTCAGTTGACTCGCTGATGGGGCATGGCATCATAGATCGAGAAGGAAGCCGAAAATACGCCCAACGCGGGGAAAGTCGAGTGGTTCCTCCAAGGAACGGTAAGAGCACGCCTCATCCCTGACCATGTGCGAGAAAAGCTAACGTCGAGCACGCAGCTGTATCCCGATGTGTATGCGTAGTTAGTCCTGACCCTTAGCCACAACTGAGAGCTGACCAGTCTGTAGCATCGAAAGTCTGTCATTTAGGTGCGTCACGCTTGGAGATGAGGCTGAGCGACCGAGCTGTTCTCTTTGCGGGAACAAGTAGCTGGAAGGAGCATCAACACGTGTTTCAACTGACATTGGCCCCTCAACAGAGGACCTTCAGCTACCATCAAGAGTAAGCGATCCGAGGAGACTTTGCGGCCGAATGCTAAACAATCATTTTGTCATGAAACGTGAAAGTGCTAATCCTGATTCTACAATATAGCGCATCACAATGTTGGAGGATTGCCCGAGGTACGTTGCTTTTTTATTTCTTTTTTCCTCTAAAATGCATTACCTGCATATGCGTGATTGCGCAGCATATGGCTGACAGCGATAGCGCATGATGAACGGCGTAAGTTGAGCTTTGTCTCGCAAAGCTACTTGACCTGTACATTGACGGCTGTTGCTCTTGTGTCTACAGCAAGGCCTTCGCGTAAGTGCTTTGCCTCAACGCACGCCTCGGATGCAATCGCATATGCGAGGGCTGGAATAGAATGCGAGGGCTGATTCACGTATCTTGTTCACAGCTTTTGGAACCGTTCCGATTACTGTTCAAGGTATGTAGCACATCGGTTCTTGATCCTATTCCGGTAGCTCAACGGTTCTGTCAGGACGAGGTTCGAGCGATCGGTCGAGAGTTGAACATCCATAAAGACATTGTGATGCGACATCCATTCCCCGGCCCAGGCATCGCCATTCGCATTCTAGGTGAGGTCACGCGAGAGAAAGTGGAAATTGCACGCAAGGCCGATCATATCTACATTAGTATGATCAGGGATGCCGGAATCTACGATGAGGTGAGTCCTCCCCCGTCCATGGGCATACCATGAACCGAATTGTTCATGCAGTCTTTCTCGCCTTGTAGATGTCTCAAGCATACGCTGGCCTCGATACTAGCAAGGGTACGTCAAGTCAAACGGCATGATTGGAAGAGTTGCACGAGTAGCCGCTGACGAGTTTCTGTTCCTCACCGCAGCTGTTGGGGTCATGGGAGACAGCCGTGTATACGGCTACATTGTCATGTGAGTCCCAGGGTCTATTTTTTCCTAAAAACAATTGACACTCATCTTGTCTTTCGTTTCCTGTCACCCAAAGGAGCTCTGCTAATATCCTTTATTCAGTCTTCGCGCAGTGACGACAAGCGACTTCATGAGTGCCGAGGCATACGAGTTCCCATGGCGCCTGCTGCAGGCCATTTCACGCCGTATCGTCAACGAAGTCGATGGCGTATCTCGCGTCACGTATGACATGTACGTTCTCTCTACCGAGTCCCATTGCTCGCTAGCTTGTTTTTTCTTTTTTTGTCTTGTGTCCCGTTCCGTGTGGCGGTGTAAGCCTGACATTTAAAGAACCTCGAAACCACCCGGGACCATTGAGCTGGAGTAAGACGACCGAGAGACCTCCTGGACCGACCGAAAAGGCAAAGAGGGTTTCCAAACCACAATAAAATGGGACGTCGGTGATGGGGACTGACCGCCATCCCTCCGGCAAGCTAGGCCATCTTCCTCTTGCCCGGGTGCAGATGTGCCAGACCCTACACGATTGAGATGGACAAGCAATCCAGATGCACCTACCGTTTAAAGAAAAAAATAAGACATTTCTCTTTCATCTCACATCAAGCTTCATCCATTTTCAGCCGTAGTTAGATGCATTATTCCTTTTTGTCGTCCAGTCATTCTATAAACTTGGCCTTGTGGTAGTGGCGGTACAAACAACCCCGTTGTCCGTTGCCGAACACTTTGATACCGTATGCATGCTATGTGATGAAGAGAACAGCAGGTGGTAAAAAAAGGAAAGAGAAATAAAGAACACAGATCCCCCAGTCCAGAGGTACAAGAAAAGAAGAACGATGACTCCATTGAGGGCTCCAAATGATGTGAAAATGAAAAAGGGAGGGGGATGGAAAGGAGGAGGGGGAAACAGTTCCCCGTGTATGTCCATAGCTTGTCCCTTACAAGCTATCCAAAATTTGACAAAACTAGCGCCAAAAAATCGAGGTCTTTTCACAAATGTTCCAACGCTCAGAAAGGGGTGGGGGGAAAACAAAGAAGAAAATGGTAACAAATCATTCGTGGAACAACGCCACCCAACCCAGGACCTAGAACCCCATCCCGTGCTCCTCAATTGCGAAGTACATGGGGAAAGCAAGGCATGGTTCTGTCTCGAGGAAATTTTTTTTGTTCGTTCCTTGCCGGAAATACCCTTTGTCTCTCAAGAACTCCCAAAAACAGTCGCAAATGTATCACGTGTAAAAGTACAATGCAGCTGATGCCTTCCGAAATAGGGAACGCAGCGTGGACGCTGAGCGCAGGGGTTGCGAGAAAGAACAGCCAGCGCCTTGGCGAGGGTTTTTTTTTTGCCCGCTGGAAAGCGCTGAGAAGAGGGAAAAAGAAAAGTAGAAAGGTAGGAGGAAATGGCCCGTTGGTGGTGATTCGGGGGCACGAGACGGTCGTGGATATCGTTTCAGATTGAAAACAAGCAGCAAGTCTATTGAATGTGGAGGGAAAGGGAGACAAGAGAAGAGAAGATGAAATGGAGACATTTTGCCAGATTACAACACTTGATGTTGCTGGAGCAGTCTTTTGAGGTCATTGGTGGTGCCGAGCGAATCGTCCTCGGGCATCAAGTCGAGTAGGCCGGTAAGATTGGCGAAGAGGTCGCCTTGGCTGCGATATGCCAGCAAGGCAGGAACGGCGGCGTTGTCGAATTCGATATCCTCATAGTGGACCTTGACGAAATGAATGGTAGGGTTGGCCTTGACCACGGGGAGGAGAGCTGACTCGATGGTGGCAGAGACATCGGACTGCAAGAAGGGTCGGTTAGTCAGTAAAAAGATGGCCCGAGTCAAGCCCCAAAGACGAATAAGCGCTGACTGTCCGGCTGGCTGGTACACACCTCATCATCGTTGACAAAGACAACCACCTTGGTGTCCCTGCCGACCTTTTCAATGGCGTCGAGATAGCCCATGGCGTCGACCTTGTCCAGTCGGCCGTAGACGCGGACGCTGGGGCTGGTCCTGCGCGTGCGCACGGCTCGGTTGGCCTCGGCCTCAAGTTCCCTCCGCCGCGTCTCGCGCCACTTGACCAAGAAGGTCTCGTCGTCAGAGGTGTTGCCGTTGTACGTGTCGGAGTCGGTCTCGCTCTCGCTCTTGCTCTTGGCGCGGCCGGCTTGGGGGGCGGGCGGCGCGCCCATGATGCTGCGCCGAGCGGACCTGACCTTGTCGGACCACTTGGACTTGCGAGCCGTCTGGAAGCTTCGGGCGTCGGCAATGACGCCCTTGACGCCGGTAGAGCGGCCGCAGTCGAACGAGGCCGGGGGGAGCTGTAGCTCCGGGGCAATGGTGGGTGATCGCATGGCTGCCTCGATTCTCGCGTTCTGATATTGTGTCTCCTCGTCCAATTGGTCGTCGTACTCGTCGCCGTCGCCGTCGGGCGAGGTGCTGCGTCGGTCTTGTGGGTGCAAGTTGTCGGCGGGGCGGTTGGCTATTATATCGTTGAAGTCGTCTTGGGCAGCCGATGTTGCCATGGTGGGACGAGAGAAGTAGTGACGTCTGGCTGCGACGGGATACGGCCGGTTTTATGTGTGGTATTTGTGGTATGTGCGGTATGTGTGGAATGTGTGGGAATGAGTACGGATGGAATGATGCAAAGCGAGCTGTCTGTCGGTCTTGCCTGGCTCTGCTGGGGACTTGGCCGGGTTGTGCCTGGCTCGTGACTGGGTCGTGACTGGGTCGTGACTGGGGTGGTTTCAGGAAGGTGTTGGTGTTGTTGGTGGTTGGTCGGTGGTTGGTGGTTGGGTTTTTTCTTTTTTCTTTTTTCTCTTTCCCTTTGCTTCCCCTTTACACCACCTTCTCTGTCTTTCTAAATTCCTTCTCTCGGCACGCCCGCATGCCACACAAAACAGGCACGGGGCAGCGGCGGCGGCGAGCACGATGTCCGGGTGGGATGATGTTCTCGAAGGAGTGGGGCCCGGCAAGGCGGATTCTATTGATGATTGTGTCAGAATTGTTGCAAATGTATGCGTGTACTTGTGTACATATATACAGTAGGTATATTTGTACAGATGTATGTACATATAGGTATGTAGGCATGTAGGCATGTACCTAGTAGGTATGTAGGTACGCAAAGTAAAGTACGGAGCCGTGCATGTAAGTCGAAGCCGACGGCGAGAACTGAAACCCAGCCCGCCAGCCCCCCTGGTGCACAGGACACAAGACACAGGACAGACAGGATACGAGATGCGAAAGAGGTACGCATGCCCACCCTACCTACCAATGGCAATTAGCGCCGGCCGCGCAGACGCTCCGAGTCAGGTGAGGCGACAAGGTGTGGCCAGGGTTGGCTGGATGAGGATGGTGGAGGAGGATGGTGGATGATGGAAAGTGTGGTGGTGTGGATTTGGGAATTTAGGGGGGGGGCCGCTCAAGAAAGGACAAAGACTCAATTTTTTCCCCCTCTCCTGTTTCACACCCTGCCCTGCCCTGCCCTGCTCTGCCCTCCTCCCCTTCCTTCCCGCCCGTGTCTGTGCCACTTTCGACTGCGCGTCCTCGGCCTCGGCGTCGATACCGCAAGCCGTTCACCCCCCTTTTGACTTCATGCCCGGCCAGCCTGCTCATCTAACCATGGCAGTCGTTCGGGGACAAAGTTCATTCCAGTCTGGTCGACCCAATTGCGCTACTCCCGTCGAGGCCAATCAAGAACCATGTGGACACCATCCCACAATTGACTACTTACTAGGTACCTACTACCTAGTACCATCAATACCGCACCGTATCCGTACGATTGGGAGCAGGCAGGGGGGGGAAGAGAAGAGAAGCCATATGTAATTTAATCAAAACAAAGTTGCCTCAGCTGACCCAATTTATCAGGGTGACCGACCACGATCTACACATGTACGATGCCGCAGGATGGCCAAACGGCCGTTGACCCGCGGCTCGACTCCATCCCAGCACCAGCATCAGCACCAACACCAGCAAGCCAGCAAGCCATCCACGCTTGTATACGGAGCCAATGCAAAGGAAGGAGGGACGGGGGAAGAAGAAATTGAGCAACGACCTTGTTGGTTGCCCTCTTCCTTTTTTTTTCCACCCATTCCAGTGCACGCAGCCGGAAATATGGATGAAATGGTCGACGAAAAAAAAAGACCACACAAGATCCATCGACGTCTTCCAGAATCTGTTTCTATTTTGGTGGCGCCACATGACACGAGCCAGGCCAGCAGGGGCCAGGGAGGGCTAGGAATGTTGCCAAAGCGTGGGCACAGATCGGACACGATGAAATGAGCCGCGGCAACAGACAGACGCCAGCCTTTTTGGCAGGGCATCCATCCCATTCGTTCATTCCGTCCTGTTCCTGGACTACGACAACAGTCAGTCATCCCCAAGCGCTGGCGCACGTCCATTTGTCGGTTGCTTGGTCCTTTTCACCTACTCTGCCTCTGACTTTTCCCCCTCCCTCCCTCTTCTGTGTGTTGTCTCTTTTTGATTTGCAAAACGCGTCGTCGTCGCATGGGAGAGCCTATGTCATCATATCCTGCGCGTGAATGGCGGATATGCTTGACGGGTTGGGCTTCTTAGACGCACGAGTCATGAGGGCGGCGGTAGCGGTGCTTAAGCATGAGCACGAGCAGAAGCCTAACCGAGAGAGAACAGAGTAATTTCTTCTTTTTTTCCTTTAATTTTAGGGGGCTTTTTTCTATCGGTCCCGGGCTGTCGCGTCAGCCCGAAGCATCACAACGCGGCCGCAGCAACAATGACAGCATACGTGGCTTCTTGCATTCTCTATTCGAACTCGATCCTACAAGCGGCTCGAATGATGGAGCACCCAGTCTCGATGCATTGACAAGAGTCATTGCTATCCCTGCACATGCGCCCATTTTGGGCAGCGACTGATCCGATGTTGGACTCCTCCTGTCATGCTGGTCCATCAATGGTCTCAAATTGGTATGGTCATGACGAGGCTCATCATCCTTTCACGTGCTCTCGTGTCAATCGGTCCCAATAAAGTAGAGCCTCTCCCTGGTCATGGCAAAGTTCGTCAAGGCTTCCAGCTCCCCATGCTTAGCCAATCAAATAATACAATTCGTAGAGTCATGACAAACGAGTCATCACCCAATGTTATGGACAAAATCACGGGCAGAGGGAGCCGTCTCGCCCTTTGCTTTTCTCATGCAAAACCCATCGACGGTTGGTTCCCATTCGTTGTCAACAGTCAAGCCAAGTTCCCATCTTCATCTGCTTCTCGTGCTCATTCGCGCATCCCGTTTCAATTTACAGGCTCCTGGCGTTTATGCGAGAATGCTTCTTTCCACTCTCTAAAAAAAAGTATCCACGAGGGTCCTCATATACAAGCAGGGGGTGAGTACCTAGGCAAGCGTCAGACCAGACCCTGAACCTGGATCGCCGCCATGCACTGAGGCGCCCAGGAGCAAGCTAGGGTTTTTTTTTTCTTTTTTTTTTCTTTTTTTTCATATTCAAGTTGGCAAGTTTTGCCAGCCCAGTTCCGAGGCAGGGTTTTCCGCCAGCATCTCAATCCAGTTTAGGGTAGGTTCCCTGGTTCCGCATCATTTCCGCGAGATTTTTACACGAGAAAATCTGGTCCCTGCGTCTATGAAAAGACTTACAGCTAGCTCGAGCCCGCCTCGGAATTCAATCGCCTATTTGTAAAGACGCCTTCTCTTCCTCCATCTTTGTGGGCTAGCCTATTTGCTTGCTCAGGGGTGGTGGAAGCACGTAATGAATCCAACCACACAAAACCCTCAACAACCCAAGTTGAACCCGCAAATACACGCCTTCTGCCCAAGTAGGCGGTCACTTACAAATATACATAGATCACCAACATGACTCTAGTTCAAACATCAGGAAAGAAGAAAAACAATAGTCACCATGTCACTGTCCATTTCTCGACGACCCCTTGTATCCACCAGACGTGGCGGATAAAGCGTTCAGAAACTCATGATTGTTATATATTGTATGTATATCCTTCCGTGGGTGCTCTTCGCGCCGCCGCGGTAGAGGTAAAAAAGGAAAACAACAAGATTTTTATCAAGGGAAGGGCAATTCAGCCAGAAAAAGACACATCACAGATACCTTTACGAAGAAAGGAAAGAAAAGAAAAAGAAAAAGAAAAGAAATACACGACACCCAACCATGGGCCTCAAGAGGCGTCGAGACGCTCGTTTTGCTCATTTTCTTCTCTTGCTCACCTTTACGCCATGATCGAAACATGTTTGTTCTTCGGATAAAAAAAAAGCTGTCTAGATCCACTCTGCATGTGTAGACGGACGCGCCACAGTGGCCCAGGACCTTCGATTGTGCGGACGAGAACGGAATGAGAAAGCGCATGTGGTGGGTTGCGAAGATGCTTGGTCCAGTCATCGACATGGTGCTCTCTCGAGAGTAACAGACAGATATGGAGAGGCAGACAAGAAACGAGGACATGTCAAAGCAGCCCCCACTCGTCAAAGGACACCATGCTTCCACCACACCGTGACAACAACACCTTCAGCCTTGAATCATCGAAGTATATTATCTCGAAGCCTGCTACTTTTCGCTGCAGCCTCGTCGACTCTTTTTTCCTTTCTTCCTTACCCCGCTGTCTTCAAACCCATGCCTGACACAATTGCGCTGGCCGCAACACCTTTTCGAGGGCTTTTGATAAGTTATCTGAATCTTGTCTCCCTTTTCTTTGCGGTGCCTAGGGCCTGCGCCTAACCCTCCCACTTGCCATGTTCCTCCGAGCCGAGAAAGAAAAATGGAAAAGAAAAGAAATGAAGAAGAGACAACATTTCTCTCTACAAAGATGATCTGAACATGTCGCAGGATCGTCGCATTAAGAGAGCCAAAAGGAACATAAAAAACCCCCCCCCTTCCCCCCCCCAAAAAAGAAGAAAAAAGAAAGGAGAATATGTCAGGCCATGTGAAACAACGCGATTTACCGTCAAAAGGTACAGCCGCCTAATCGCCGAGAAACCCGAGAATCGGCCATGGTAATTGGGCCCAATATAGTTCAGAGAATCCTTCAGACCAAAAAGCAAGCAGAGAAAAAGTGGGAAAGTAGTTCGAACAGAGGACAAAAAGAGCTCAACTCAAGAGCTACCAAAAAAATAATGATAATGAATACGGCACCACGCCAGCAAGCTTCCTTCCGAAAGACTCCTGTCGGCAGCGAACCGACAATCTGGGATATGCTGGCAAAGAGAACAAGGAGAAAATACTTTCCCTGTTCCGTGACCGAGGCGACTTGCGTTTATCTCTTCTTGGTGACACGTGAAGGAGGGGGG
>JMQE01001293.1:0-25728 GCA_000731825.1 Hypocrella siamensis | reverse complement strand
TTATTAATATAAAGCCTTTTAATCTTATACTTAAGAGGGATATATTATATTATAATTATAAAAAAACTTTAAAATAAATAAATAATTTATAATAAAATATAATTAATAAGCTTATAATATAACTAAATAAAACCTATAACTTACCTTTATTATATAAATAATAAAGAATTTTAGGCTATTAATTAATTATAAAGAATAATTTATATAAAAATAAGGGATAATAACCTAAAAAAAAGAATAAAAAGTAAGTAAAAAATCTATAAAAAATCTATAAAAAAAGTATAAAAAGGAGAATAATAATAATAAAGTAAAGTAAAGCCTTTTAACCTTATACTTAAGAGGGCTTAGTATGTTTATAGTCTATTAAACTAAAGCTTAATTTAATGTATTTTAGTAAATTCCCTTTTATAGGTTCTTAAGCTTATTTAGTGGCTTAGACAGAAAGCAGCGTGTGTAAAGGGGGAATAGGGGCGATAAATCTCTAATAGCCACGGTGTCAAACACGTGATGTTAGGTGACGTTTCCTTATCCGTATATCTCGCCCCATCCTTCTTTTTGCTGCTGCAGTTGAACGTGTTGCTCTTCTCTCGGTTGGAGCGCTTGCGCGGGGCCTGGGCCGTCCCGAGTCCCGGAAGCTACCCAGAAATGGACGATCCTGTGTCGGGCTTGACCAATACACTGACCCAAAGGATTGGTTCGCGTGGGGACTGGTGCTCAAGTCTGGGACTCTCTTGTCGCAACAGTCCCTGATTCCTGTCTTGCCTTTGGCCCATAGTACTTGTGGAGCAAAGACTGGCTCGTGGTGACTAGGTTATTCGCATCGTCTCCTTGAGCATGCCGACGTCAGTGGAGACACGGCAGCAGGTGTCTATCACTAATTAAACCAAGCTTGAAACATGGCAAAAAAAGACTTCCCCTGCGTATAATATTCACGGGGCAGCGTGCGGGCGCAGGGAGATTTGAATACGTGCCTTGGATGCCAGCGCTGGCGATTCAGACAGAAGCCCCTCAGCGGCTTCTCGGATGACGCTGTCCCGCTGATAATGGAGTGCCTCGCACGCCAGCGCCGGTGACTTCAACAGAGTGTCGTAGCGGCTTCTTGGATTCTTGGATAGAAATCCTGAAATGAAATCGTAAAAATATCCTGTGTAAAGGATCGAGGCAGTTGGCGCAGGGAAATGTGGGTTTTCTAATTAAATGAATGGGCCAAAGCTGTGTGCGATAGAGGAAAGTCGCAATGACATTTTGGAAGGAGCACGGGTCAGATGTCTTGATTGAGTTGCCGGACCTGACAGGATAGTAGGCGCCGTGGTCTTGGGAGTAGCCATCGTGACTAGCTGCGGAAACAAGGCAGGGCTAAAGTCTTCTGCGAGAGAGGGGGAGAGGGCACACCAGGCATTTGGTCAAGGGTACGTGGGTGCAACTGAGGCAGCGTTGCACTTCATATCAGAGACAACTCAGCATGCAGGCTCCCCAAGACATACTTCGAGCAAAGTATCATGAGATGGACAGCGTTTGGCGAGATGAAGCCCAAGCCCCGAAAATGAACTTGGACCGTGGTCCAACGTACGAAGAAACATGGAGAAAAGAGCTTCTATCGCTGTTGCCTATCATGATTAGTTAGCTCCGGGTTGCTGGGAAGCATCTCTCAGAGAGAAGTCATTATAACTCTCTCTGTCCCAAGCTCCGAGCTGGCTAATGCGCAGAAGCCGTATGTAGCATTGTCATACATGCCATCCTGCGTGCGAAACTTGGTGCAAGCCAGTGGACCGAGCTTGCCTGCTGCGGAGTCTACGCGCCCATCTAGATTTGTTACATTGTGAAGACTGAAGTGGTTCATCAACGTCTCTTCATTGATTCACCTACGACCAGTAATTGCCTGGCGATTTGTTCCTGCCATTGATGGAGTATCTACTGACTCGCAACGCTTGCTCGTCATGTTGCGGTGCTGTGGCTGTTACGACTTAGCTCCCCACTGGTTTATTAACATGCTTTAACAGTCTGTGTGAATGCTCATTACAGAGGCCCTCTGTAAGGTTTATGAAGGCATGAAGATGTTGATTGATTCAACTATCTAGGCAGTGTGCGGGACGTGCCCAAAAGGGCAGGGCACAACAAACGATGCCCTAAGGATGCCTGATATGTGAGGCTGATCCACACCAAAGGGCCAGTTGGCCTGTGCCCGCAACAAGGTTTAATAGATAGGATCATATTATCATTTCTAATAATTCCAACTGAGTAATAAGGGGATTCAACTCTTTTATATCCTAATAGAATTTGAAATAGGGGTTATCAATCCTTTGAGGAGTGATTGGCGTAGCACAGCCAAGTTTATAAGCTAAAGCATGTAAATTAGTTTCGTTTTCATCTCGTTAGAACGCATATTACTTACAATCTTGAGCGTCTGAATAAACGCAATTATCGGCCCCAAAGTATACGTGATTCCAGTCCTGAGGAACATAACCATTGAATTCGCAGGAGGCATAGGCTTTACGGCCTTGTGTATTCTCGACGCATGCATAGATCTGCGTTTGACCAGACACGCGGATGCCTCCAAATCCCGAGCAAGTGGACATGCCATTAACAACAATACACCGGTCCTTTGTGTGCCCTAGGTATAGGTTCTGGGTTATCGCAGTGAGTTTCAGTTCCCCATGACGCAAAAAACTTAAACACCTTATGCGCTGTGTTGACCATAAAGGAATAGGCTGAAGCCACCTTTTGGCAACTAAACGTGTACCCTGCCGATAAACAGATGCCAAGTAGACTAAGTCATAAATTAGATCTAATAATGCTTTGGTAATGAGTTATAAAAGACTTACTCGTCAAGGAATTGTTAATCACATTGATCCCTGTGTTTAACAAACTCCTCGTCCCCAAGACCCATCATATTCCCCCAACAAAAGTCATGCCGAGTACACGCAGGAGTGTAGTTAGCACTTGGCAAAGAATTATCAGGTGAATTTAAACAGCCATCCGTTTCCCAATCTAAGCATTTATAATAATTTTTTTTCAGTCGATCCATTACTAGCTTTCAATCTTGGCAACGCAAGAATTCTGCTTATGAGAGGCAACCTCGGCGGCTTAATGGCGGCTTTCAGCAGCCAGCCGCCGCAGGCGTAAGCAATCTAAGTGGTTAGGCGACCCTCTTCAACAGTATAGATACTTTTGCGCATGTAAGAGACTGGCCTTACGGTTTAATTCTGAGAATAATAACCTTTGGGGGAAAATTCTGCATGCACGGGTCTGCCGAGCCACGTGCAGACTTGTTGGACCCAGAATTCAGGCGGAGCCAACTTGGACCCGACCTCAAGTTACCAGAGAGGCTCTGGTCCATAACATCACACACATTATTATAATGCTAGACTAAGTCCCTTAATTTCTCTTTTGCCGTTTTTTTTTCCCCTTAGGTTAAGTGCCTCATGACTCGTATGTTTCTATTGCTCTAGCTCTAGAGGTGTGGGACTGCATAATGTGTCATTTCTCTTTTATGGGGTTTTCCCCACCTGTCAAATGTTTGCAAGTTTGCTCAGGCCATGTTTTTCATGCGCCGCGTTGAATGCCATCAACGTGTTATACCCTTCCTAGTCTCTTATCAAGCTGTGTCGTGTGATTAGCACACACTCTTTTCGTCCTTGTTTCCATCTCGCTCCCATCTCGCTCGTCAACACCACCCTCTTCATCCATATTTCGGCCGCCATGAAGTCTGGCGTCTGGTTGCTCGCCTTTGCGGGCGCCGCTCGCGCAGCCTCGACCTCGAATGTGCTTGCAAAGAACGAAGCGGCCGACGCGCCCATCAAGGCCAACACTCTGGATTCAACTGTGCCTCCTACTCAGCCTCCTACTCAGCCTCCTACTCAGCCGCGTCCTCCCCATTGTCCCCCGGTAAATGTGACTGCCAATGAGGACGGACGCATGGGCTGCAAGCCCTCACCCATCTGCGACGACGTCGATGAGGCCGGCTGCGCTGAGAAGCTAGACGCCGTCTGTGATGTCCACAACGAATGTCGCATTCTCATGAAAAATGGGAAACCTCTCATCGCGACATTTAAACTCGAGCAGGAGAAAGACTGTCCCGCCTACGGAGAATTCACCGCGGAGAAGATGCTCAGCTGCCATGGGGTGGATAATCCAGTCCCGCCCTTTTCATACGCGCAAGAGTGTGTCGGCCATCGCAAATGCAAGGTCTGGACCGACCAGACCGACGGCCAATACAACATCTACTCCTTCGACAAAGCACAGCAAGCTCACTGGAAGGACAAGATGGGTTCCAAGCCTGCCCTGTCCACGCCTCCAACGCCCGCGCCGTGTCCGAAGCAGGGAGAAGTCGGCGCCGATGGACTGACGGGCTGTATACCCGCCCCAGCGTGCAAGCCAAACACGCGCTGTCTGGAACCACCCACGGGCGCGTGCGGGCTGAATGATAATCTCTGCTATGTCCGCATGCAGGGAGGAAAGCCTGCTGTTGGCAAGGCCGCCAAGGACTTGAACAAGAACGAGTGTCCGCCTCTGGGAGAATTCAGCCACGAGGGCTATATGAGCTGCGACGAGACTGAGGAAGACGCGAGATACCCGGTAGCGAAGTGCAAGGCCATTGGCGTCTGCAAGTTCTGGTTCAAGCAGGGCCAGGTCGCTGTCTTTTCGCCGGATCAGCAGATGGCTATTGATTCGCCTCCGCAAGAGGACGGCGAGCCGCCCCGGGGTGATCAGAACGCTGGAAAGGAAAATAATAAGCCAGTGCCGCAACCCGCCGTCCAGCCGGCTGCGGTGGAATCTCCTGTCCCTGTCACACCGGCTGCGGAGTCTCATGGCCCCGTGATCCCGGCTGGAAAACCTCAGGCATCCGTCAAACCGATTGAGAAGCCCAACGAAATTATCAACCCGGCTGGAAAGCCTCAGCCATCCGCCGAACCGATCGAGAAGCCTCACAATACTATCAAACCGGCTCATGGACCACACGGAACCAACGGAACCAACGACACAAACACCGCTACTCAGCCTGCCACTCAACAAGTCGATGGACCGAGCAGCCAAAAGAATGCTTCCGCATCCACCAAGCCCAGCGAAGCGACGACCAATAACGGCCCTGCGCCACTCAACGTCACCCTGAACACGGCGAAGAATACGAGTGCCAACGCAACAAGTCACCTCCCGCACAACCACTTGAAGAACAAGACGATTGCGTCCCAAGCCGGAAACACGCACACCGTGATACTCCTGGACCTCATCAAGTCAGTCGTTGCCGAATGCGTGGCCAACTGGAGCTGTACGTGGCGCGAGTACGCGCAGACGGTTTCTTGCGCGCAGAACCTGGCGTGTCCGCAGCGATTGCAGGCTTGTCAGGTGGTGTGTGCCGGTGATGGATCTTGTGTCGAGGCCGTGCAACGGGGGAATCTACCCGTGCAGGCTTGTCAGGGACACAGAGAGTGTGTCGCGGCCGTGGCTGCGGCTGCGGTGGCGTCGGTCTCTCAGCAGGCTTCTGTTCCTTCTGCGCCCGGCTCGTTGCATCCGCAAGGTCAAGGAGCTGCTTCGGCTGCTGCTGCTGCTGCTGTTGCTGCTCATCAATCCGTAGATTCCGTACCAGGCGCTCCCCTTCAGCCTCTTGCTGCCCCGGGCTCAGCTCCCCTTGGATCAACCAACCCGGCCTCCTCAACTCCAGCAGGCCAGCCTCTTGCTGCGCTACGTCAAGCTGCATCAGGCTGTAGCGCTCCAGGCACCGCCAGCCCTGCGGTCGACCAGCACCATGACAGGACCGCCTCTCCGTCTCACGTGAGCGGGCAAAAGCAAGGTGCTGCTGCTGCGTCCGGCGCGATGCTCCGACAGCCTCCCAACCACGTTGCGCCCAACAATCAGCCTTCGGCACAGAACCCTTCTTCTTCGTCTCCATCTCCGCTTGGTCGTCAAGGCTCCTCAAGCCAGTCGCACGGCCGGACCGGTGCCGCACCTCCCCACCACAAGTTCAAGACGTCCAAGGCTCCATTCAACAGCTCCGGCGCAGCCATGAGCCGCCCAGGGTCTCATTTCCGTCTCGGTTCCTCGCCATCTGCGCCTCACGGCCAAGGCACGTCGGTCCCATCCGCGTTCCGCGCGACTCCATCTGCCTCGGGCGCTCCTCGGCCAAGGCAGAGCTCTCCGGTGAACAACAATCCCGGGGCTGTCTCGTCGGCGGCCAAGGTAGCAGGCAATGCTCTTGCTAGTCTTGTCGCCCTAGGCGCCTTTCTTATTTTGTAATCTGTCGCTCGAGATGGAGGTGTTTGCTAGGTTGCTTTATCAGAATGAAAATGTATATTTTCCTGATATAATAGGGATGTGTAGGGATGTGTATCATACCTATAGTTTCTGATGTAAAGCCCTCTTATTTCACTTTCATCGGCCTTTTTCCATAATATATACTTGGACCTTTTCCTTATAAAAGGAATGTAGTTATGATCGTGACCTCTCGCAGCCTCCGAGGCAGCCAACTCAACGCCTTTTATTGCTACTAACCCGGAGCCATTCCATATAAAACGTTTCCTTGGCAGCAGATCCTCTAGATGAGTACTGCACGCCGAATACCTTGTCAACTTTGAGTCTATTGCTTTTGAGTGTCTACGACGGCTGAAAAAAAAAACACTACGATAGAGCGTTTAACCACTGGTTGGTGTCTTTTTTTTTTCTAGTCCCAACGTCTTCTTCTTCACTACCTAGATCCTTTATCCCCACATCCTTATTAGTTTGTGATGAGTCAGCCCGGAAGGCTTGCTAACCTAGTCCTAGCTAATATTATTATTACAAGGCATCACATGTTTATTTTTTTTTTCAGCTAGACCCTAGGGACTTGGCAGACTTGTAAATCACTGGGTCAGAAAGGCCCAGGGCGCCATTATAGAACCCCAACAACACCCTTACCTGCTTGCTGTGCGGCGGCCTCGGGATCATCCTCATCCTCGTCCTCATCCTTACCGCATGCCTGTCCTTGTGCTCCGTCTCAGGCTCTTCTCCGTCACCATTCTCGACCTCGTTCATCTCCGTCTCCGTACTTGTCTTCACCTTGTGCTTGTCCTCGTGCTCGTTCCCAGACGCTACTGCGCCATCAGTCTCGACCTCGTCTGTCTCCGTCTCCGTGCTTGTCTTCACCTTGTGCTTGTCCTCGTGCTCGCTCCCAGACGCTACTGCGCCATCAGTCTCAACCTCTTTCGTCTCCGTCTCCGTTCCATGGTCCCCGGTAGTGTGCGTTGGTGTGCGGGTGGTCCAAGCCCAAGCTTTCTTGAGGGCCCATCTGATGATCGACTCCTCCACTTCGGGCGCGTCATGGGCCATGTCCTTGGGTATTATGTGCGAGCCTGCCTTTTCCTCCACAGCCCCCTGATATGTCTTGATGACGTCCGCCTTGCGCTGCGCCTGGTTCCATGTTTTCCAAGGGGGTTCTTCCCATCCGGGGTGGCCGTCGGGCCAGACGCACAGCTCGGGCATCACCGACGGGCTTGTCTTGTGCGCGGGCTCTACGAATCCGGGGTTCGGGGAGAAGTGGGCATCGCGATAGTTGTGCAGCACCTCGGCCGTAACATGGACGCTGCCCTTGATTTGGGAGACGGGGAAGCCCGTCATGGCTGCGAATTCATCGTTTGTAGAGCTGATAAAGGTGCGCATCGAGGCCGTGACATCGACGAAGTGGGCCGAGGGCTGGATCTGGTAGATGTAGGCCGTCTTTTGGGTATTCTTGGGGTCGCGCAGGACGTTTTCGGCATAATCGCGCGCGACTTTGAGGCTGCTCGTGGTGGACACGTAGGCAGTGTTCTCGATTTCGCCCATGATATGGCTAAACAGGTTATACCGGTCTGCGGTTCTCACGCCTGGCTTGGCCCAGAAGCCGCCGGCTTCCTGGATCTCCTCCCAGCTTCTTGAGTCGGCGCGATACAAGACGTCGGGATTTGAGCCAGGGAAATCTTCCACCTTGGCCGGTTTGTGCATAGGATTCCATTGTCTCTTACCAGGAAAGAGGTCCAAGAAGCTCGCAAAGCCAGACGGCACAATCGCCGACCAGACCAAGACGAACCAGATCAGGTTCATGGCGCGATGCGGAAGCAAAGAGACAGAGGTGGTCGGGTGAGGTTGAGGATCGAGGCGGGAGGAAACACGAGGAGCGGGCTTGGGGTTCAGATGCGAGGCATGTCGAAGGAAGACACAGACGTATTCGAGCCAAATATGTCTTTATTCTTTTTCTCAGACCAAGTCAACTCCTCGAACAAGCGCATGACGCATGATGGACCTTGTTATTAGACACTATTAAAATGGTCTTTCTTGTTTTCTTTCCCTTAGACCAAGTTGACTCGAGCAAACGTATGGCGCATAATCTACTTTGTCATTCAACACACTATACAAATAATCATTCATATTTTTCGTTTTAACTCGAGCAAGCGCATGACGCATGATCCACCTCGTCACTAGACACTAAACAAATACTTGATCAGATTCTTCTTCTTTTTCTTGGACTAAGTTTTAGCTCGAGCCAGCGCATGACGCATTATCCACCTTGTCATTAAACACCATACAAATAGTCTGATAATCGTCTGAAATGGACTGAGAAGAATGAAAAAAGTCTGCTAGTTCCACCGGGCTTGATTTGACAGTCGTCGCGTGTCGGGTCGGGAAGGCGCAATTCACACCGTAAAAGGTTCTTAGCCAGACGCAATACGAGCTCTTTGATGGCCTGCTCGCCGCTGATGCCGAGCTCGCGGCTGGCCTGCTCCTCGTCCCATTGAATGGCCATGACTTTCGCCGGCTGGCTCTCGTCGATGATTTGGCGACGGAGCGCGACGCGGATCAGGAGCGTCGCCACCTCGTGGCCGGTCCAGCTGCGGCAGAAGTGCACGGCCAGGATGCCGTGCGAATCGGCCTGAGCATCGGCCTGAGCGTCGGCCTCGTTGTCGGCAAAGCAGAACCACTTGTCCTCCATCTGGGCCGGGATGAAGCCGTCGAGAAGGGACCGTAGATGCTCGGGGTGAATGTTGGCGTCCCAGGCAGCGTGGCGGGGGCAGAGAATGCGGCCCTGTTGTCGCCAGTGAGACGCGTTGGCTCGGACCATGATGATGTGGTTTGGCGCGGATCGTGCGCTGTGCGCTGGAGAGAAGGCGTCGTGGTGTGCTGGTTGTGCGTGCGCTTGATAAAGGCAGTTTCCAAGGGAGCGGTTCAGCAAATTGCATGCGCGAGCTAATGAAAGCCAAGTTGAGAGAGAGAGAGATGTGTGCCATGCACGAGCCACGACACATGGCAGTCACAATGCAAGGATTTGCGAAGCATGGCAGGAACCAAATTTGTTTTTAATTTCTAAAAGACGCTAGCTTTCCTGTCACCCCCGGTTTATATGGTGAGTAAAGTAGTGAGTAAACCCCTTTAAAGCCCGTAGAGCCCTCTGCTCACTTGGTAGTATTTACAGCCTTTATTTCCGCTATACCTGCTTACTTATGCGCATAAATGCTAATTGAAATGGTAATTAGGCTAATTGGTAGCTAATTATCCACTACAGTATTCTAAACTTTTTAGTTTATTAGCTCTCTCTACTAGGACCAGCGCAGCGCCGCTCCACTTATTATAGTAAGTAAGTCTTTTTTGAAGCCCGCAAAGCCCTAACTTTACTTGGTAATATTTACATCCTTCACTTTCGCTATACCTGCTTTACTATGCGCATAAATACTGATTTTAATTAGTGATTACACTAATAAGCAGCTAGTTTTCCATGATATTATTCCAAGGTTCTACAAGTTTCTGGCTTGTTTGACTAGTAATAGCGCTGCCCCATTTCATCTAGTAGATAAGTCCCTATAATGCACTTTGTAATACTTACTTACTTTCTAATAGTTATAGTCTTTATTTCAGCTTTCAATGCTTAATTATGCGCATGAATACCAAGTAAAACCAGTTGATTTGCTTATACCAGTTGATTTGCTTATAAGCAGCGAAATTACATACAATGCCCAACGTCTTATGGAAATTCAGAATCGCATTATTCAAACTCAGCTGTCATTTAGCGCTAGGAGGGCATGATAAGAGTTGGACTTTTTCCTAATACGATGCGCGTCCTCTTTGTCTTATTCCGCCCCCGGCTTGCTTCCTCCAAAACCACTATCCAGGATTCTTTCGGTTCTTCTCAAAGACCATCTTCACAGAAACCATGTTTCTCACCAGCCTTCTGGCGGCTGTCCTCATCGCCGGCCACCATGTCCATGGCTTCTTTGCAGAAGCACAGGGCGGCATCGTAGACCTGACGCTGCCAGCGCAGAACTCGCGTCGCGCACAAGGAATAAAAGCGCGGATTCTCAAAGAAATGTCTCGCGATCCTCCCTATATGGAAGCACGTCTCCAGCATGTGAACATCGACGGCATCCCCTTCGAGAACTTGATTCAGCGAATGGCCCGAAACCTTTTTTCGAACCCTGCAGAATCTGAAAAGCAAATGGCAGAGGTAGACGTCGACCATCTCTTTGTCCGAAGCCATCTTGTCCCCCAGTCAGCCAAGTTCGGCGTTGAGATGAACATCAACATTGACGACGACATGGGCTCCAGCTCGACCGCCTCGAGATGGACCGTCCGCGACACCACGGCGACCATTGACACGCAGCGGGAGGGCTGGAACGACGACAGCAGCACCGAAGTGGGAGGCTCGGCCACGGCGTCGGCCGGCTTCGACGCTCTGGGCGTTGCCGTCAGCGCCTCGGCCACCGTCTCCGGCAACAAGCGATGGTCCAACAGCCGCAACGCAGAGAAAAGCAAGCAGTCGGAATGGCGCAGGGAAACGGAGTACTCGGTGGAATGCCCCCCCTGGACCATCTGCTCGGTGCAGACCTGGACCTTCCGGACCACCATCACCGGTCAGTGGGCCGTGCTGCCCATGGTCGACCGGTCTGGACGTCCAAGCGGGTTCAACGACACAGGCGTTGAGGCCGGAAACTACAGTCTCCTCATATGGCCTTTTTCGAAACTTGGTGTCGAACAGGTCTTTGCCGAACTCTCCCCCTCATTCAACTCGTACAACAGCTCGCACAATGAGACCGAAGAGTTCAAAAAGGACTTGGCCAGACTCGAAACAAAATCCGCCACAGTGCCCGCCACATCCAGTGATGAATTCATGGTCCAGACCGAAAAAACCTTGGAGGACATGAACGAGATGATGAAACACAAACGCCTCCACGGCGACATACACCAAGGCGTCCTGATGCACCAAGAAGACGCCATCGTCAAGTACAAGTACGCCAAGAATTTGACCTTTGCGCGGACATTGACCTGGCCCAACGGCAAGCCCTGGAGCATCTCCGTCCTCGTGGAGCAGCGCGACGACGGGTCCGTCATCGAGCGACCGTTGTCGGAGCCCATCGATTCGCAGCACAAGCGACGAGCGCGCCTCCCAAGAGCCGTGGCCTGGCGCGTCCACGAGCCAGAGCATGACGCCGACGTCCCCTTTGCCTACTGTGAGCTCCAAGGCGGCTGGGCCTGCACGCACAACCGTCGCTGCTACTTTCCCGGCGAGCAAGGCGAGCACGGCGGCTGGTTCACGGCCAGCCCCGACGAATGGGAAGAGCTTGACGACGCCGACAAAAACTGTCTCCCGCTCAAGGTAAAGGCGCCCCCGCAGCAGCCATTCCCCGAGTCCATCTTCCATCAAGCAAATAAGGCGTCCAACGAGACGAAAGCGAGCCCTTTGTCGCTCCGAAAGCGTCGAGTGCAGCGGGGCCGCGACGCCAACTTCAGAGAGGCCAGTGGTGTCAAAATCACGGTTCTCCGTGATGAAACGCCCGAGATGATGCAGGCACTCAGGGATGGATTAGTCTAAGACAAAGACGTCGAGAAAGTGAGGAGCAGCAGCACCGAGGTGCGAGGCGAGCAACCGAGTTTTACTAGTTGGGCGCTGTTGACGGGGCCGACTAGGGATACTCGTGCTCGCACAGGTCAGGTGAAGATGTGCGTGTCGTTCAAAGTCAGACGTCTTTGTCCGGCAAGCATCACTCCTGGACATGAATAGCTTCATCGACACTGGCATGCCAGACAAAGACAATCTTATGCCTTGATATAATGACAAGTAAACTTGGGATAAGTAAAATGATTGACCCTGAGGCAAGAGAATATATGAGCGCCGTGCATATTCTTGCAATCATAAAGTAAAGTATGTTACAGACTGGCCCTTATGGCTACTACGAGTCAGCGTCAAGTCTGTGATGAGTAGCCTTAAGGGGAAAAGTATACGCGCATAGCTTTGCCAAGCCATGCGCGCATTTTACGCGTATAGGGCCCAAAGTCCAACTGGGGCCGAGTTCATCTGGGGCAGAGTCCACTCAGACCCGAGCCTCAAGCTCGACTCCATGACAGAATAGGGGAAAAGCTGCGTAATAGGCCTGGAAAATTGCTTCCTAAGCCTCACCACGTGGGTCTAAGTGGATCATAAGTGAGGCTTTTATCAGGGAATAAAAAGCAAGCAGGACGGATAATTCATGCTAATTTCCGTATTTTATGGGGTGCCACGCGGCAGGTAGCGCGATTAAATGTCTGAATTTATGCGCAGTATTAGGCATGAATGATTGGATATTTTCTTGTTGGAATCCTTTCAGCTCCTCCTAAGCATCAGCTGATTTTAAAAGGCGCACATCATGACATAGCCTCTTGCTTTGTAACGCTGTCTTTGTCCTTGTTAAGGGGACGAGCCTCCTAGGTAGCGCATAGCATCAATCTCGTATCACGACTCAATCTCTTATGCAAAAATAAACCTTTGGTAGATTCGTCCTAAAGTATTTAAAGGGTAGGCAAAGAAGGACCGTTTAGTCCATGTCCTCCAACTTGTTCAACATTCACACTTCTCTGCTAGCTTTTACTTCAACAATTTTCAAACTCCCCATAAATCACTATGAAGGCCGTTCTCGTTGTTCTTGGCTTCTTCTCGGCCATTTCTGTGTCGACCTCAATCGAGCCGGTATACAACACCAATCCCTCTTTAGACGCGTACTTTGACGAGAAGCACATCAATGATAAGCGTGATCACTGTCACGTGATTGCCGAAGAATTCGGCGTGGACCTCGCTGACTTCATGTCCTGGGTTTGTGAATCCCTCCCTTGGTTCCAAGAGTCTCCGACCTCGACACCGCCAGCTCGTACTCACGCCATAGTTAGAACCCCGCCGCTGGAAAAAACTGCGAAAACTGGCTTGGTACCTACTCAGTGAAATGTACGTCTTTAATCCGCCGCGTCATGGCACAAAGCGAGCTCATCCTTTCTCACTGTTCCCTAGCTGTGCCATGGCCTCGCCCTCAGGACACCACCAAGGACTGCGTGCGATACTATCTAGTCCCGCTCGGAGAAAATTGCGACGACGTAGTGAAGAAGCATCCCGGCTTGTCTTTGGAGGACTTGTAAGCTGGAATTTCTTTTTTTAAAAAAATCCGGAATATTGTGCTAATTGAATCATGAAGCTTCCGTTGGAACCCTACCGCTAAATTCCGTAAGTCGAAACCCCTTTTGCCTCACTGCCTCTAGACAGCTAACGGTAGAACAGAATGTTCGGATAACACCCACCTTATTAATGCAAATTACTACTGCGTCAAGGCAACAAACTAGAATTATGCGGTCATCATTGCATAAGGCAGGGTTTCGTTGTGCTTGTTTCATGTTTTGGGAAGAGCATTGCCCCTCAGCACCTAGATAATGAGCCCGTCCACGTTCTCAGTGTGTCAATCAAGGCAAACGAGAACATAAGGGAGAGTAGGGAGGAAACACAATTGGGGTTGAAAAAATCAAGGGGAGGGGAACACGAAGGAGATTGACATTGTAACGAGTACCTGGGTAGTTGCCAAATACACAAATCTAGACTGATGAAGAGAGCAGAGATGAATTGAGTTAAGTCTAGCTAGGTGTTAGCAGCTAGCTAGGTGCGAATTTGACACTCTTCCGGCGACGACCCTGACAGCGTATGTGCCCTGTGCCGCCCGCACATTCAGGGCATTATAGGGCCTTTAATGCACCATTCCCTTGATTCTCTTCCATAAGTACAATCATTTAAATCGCGTTTTTTGTAATAATTAATTGCGATAATTCTGGCCAGAAAATCCCATATAAAATAGGTGACGGGGCTTGCTTGGCTAGATGTGACTCTATTAAAAAGATGGATTACAGCACCCACTGGTAAAATCCTACGACTCCGAGTAGGAAAACTTAAGACCGAGCATCGTCACGTTATTTCGCCTCTCGTTTCATTGCCTGCTTACCTGGCCAGGGATAATGAGCTGGCAGAAGCCAAAAGGGTCGTAATTCTGTTACCCATCTCCTTGACCTGTCGCTTACACAGTCCAAGAGCGCATTAAAAGATTCTCGAGCTGCCCGCCCGCCAACGTCTTCGTCCCCGAGCCTCAAGCTCTAAAGCATCATTATGAGCGCCTCGCGCCTCTCTGATTGAGCAGACGATAGTACAAGTTAAGTACAGACTTCTTACTTGCCCGAGTTAGGTCTGTTTCCAAAGACAAAGGTGGCAAAATCTCTTAACGCTCTCCTATTCCAAAGATTGAGCAAGACGGTAAAATGCTCTGGGTATCTTTCTAGTTGTATGATGGGATTTCTCGTCTATTTAGGGTATTTTTGCGGTTTTCCTATGTTTTCACGGCTATGCATGTAAGAAAAAGTTGATCGTCTCATAATTTGATATCCTGATAAGGAGGAACCTTTGCGTGGCCTTGCCCCTTTGCGCAGCGGAAATCCTGAGTTCCTTTCTTTTTCTTTAATCCCTTGCTGTGTTCCCTTGCATACTAGAGATTGGTGGTGGTGATGGCGGCCCACTCCCCCAGAGAAAAAAAAGATGATAATCCTTGCGTGGTCAAGCGGTCCATATGGCGGTGGGGTGGTAGCGCTTACCGTCGGATGTAGAAATTTATTTTTAGGGAAAAGTAGTAGCGGATGAAACAAAAAACTAATTAGTGCATATTGCGTAGAAGTAGAAATCCTTGTGCGTAAAAGGAGGCCCCTTTAGTGCTAGGTTTAGGGCAAGGCAAGTCTTGCTTAACAACCGTGACGGTCGGGTGAATCTCCCCTGTTCTGGACAGCTCTTGTAGAAGTACTTTTCCTTTTACCTTAGGGGTTTTATAGTGTAATTCACATGATTATATTATTATAATTATAAGCATACTATCTTATTATTAGACTTAAATACTAATTAATTATTAAATAAAAAAATAAATATATTATTTTTTAAATATTTATATTTAGCTTAATATTATATTTCTTAGCTTAATTATAGTATTATTTTTCCTTATTATTTTTATTATTTCTTATAATATAAGATATATTAATTAATATAAATATTAATAAACTTTACTTAAAATAACTTTTTTTATAAATTACTTATTATATATTATACTATTAAGATAAGAATATTATATATAAATTATTAAAGTTAGTGTAAAAAGTTTATATTTGCTATAATATGAGATTGCTAAATTTTTGCACTAGGGAAGAAGAAGAAGCGCACGCACCTGGAAGAATGTTGTATAAGTATATGTAGTTAGCAATAGCCAAGGGAAAACTTGAGTTTTAGTCTTCCACCCCCTTTGCTACTGTCTCTCGTCTCTCGTCTCTCGGTGTCACGTGATTCATTTTGGTCTGCTTGAATCATCACGATGCGGCCTCCGCTGTTCGTTGCACTCTTGCTTTCATCAGGGACCGTCGGCGAACCCTCGAAATGGACTTGCATAGGTTAGGGTGCGACGGGATCCCATTCCAGCATCTTGGGTATGACACACGATTCCCCCTCCCCCAAGATGAATTCCCGAAACGCGAAATACGTTTACCGCGGAGAATCAAGAGATCCTACACAAATTAGGGAATATGATAAAAAACGAGCCAATGCCAGGGTTTTGGGCGCAGGGCAAGCCACCGCTCATAAGGGGCACGGCCGAAGAAGAAGCAGCCCAGGTAGCCGAGGCCAACGCCGCGGCCAAGGAGGCAGATGTGGCGATATTCGAAGTCACGGAGAGAACCGACAGATTCACGGGGAAAAAATGGCCAAAGCCAGTCGACTATGAAATGGCAGATCTCTTTTCTCACGTCGAGGGCCACTTACAGGACACCAAGTTTGTCTCGACAACCGCGTCAATCCAGACGGCGCTCATCTACACTAACCCAGATGGCATCGGAGACATCGCTGCGTCAGCAAATACCCATGGTTATATTTAGAAGATACAAGCCTCGATAAATATGGTGGATGTGGATAAGACGCTACGCATGATAAGGTATTCTCTCAACGCAGAGCATGCTGCCATGGAAGGCATCCCCTGGTTCCAGAGTGGGTGCAGTGCACGGACGAGGTTAAGGACCTGATTAATCACGCTCAATATGGCAAGATTGAATGGACCCCGATGGAAAGCCAGTGGCGCAAGAGCCCGGTCGAGGTCCGCGATGCCCTCGGCCATGTGCCTCTCACCCAGGTCGAGCCCAAGCTCACCTTCAAGGCCAAGGCTTTAGGCTTGGGTTTCGAGCTGTTCATGGTCGGCGGCCTGGCCCTGTACGCCCACGGCGTGATTGAGGCCTTCACCACCGACTCAACCACGCTCGATAAGTGGGCAGCCGGCTCGGCCATCTTTCCCGTCCTGGGCTGCTCACTCAACTTGGCGGCCAAGCTCGAGAAGCCCGACGCCAATTACGCCCTCATTACGGCTGACACAACCCTCTGCTTCATTGGCGATGCGCTGATCCTAACGGGCAACGTGCCGCTCGGCATCCTCGTCCATCTGGCCCGCATCCAGATCCAGACCCGGCGCGACAGCATCTGGACCGTCTTTATTGACCGGAACCTGACCTCGACGGTGCTTCTTCCTCGCCGTGTTTAATAAGACGCCTCTGCCGCCTGCAACGGCGGACCCCACGCGCGTGGAGCAACTGCACATGACGATTGCGATGCACATTGGCTGCCACTTTAGATCAGATAAGAGTTTCTACAACGACAACGGCTACATTATTGGCTACACGGAGGAGGAGATACCCAACCTCATGCACCATCTCTACCGGATGGACCACGCAGAGGTGGATCGCCTCATGAGCGAGAGCGACGGCCAAGGCGCCGTGGACATGAAATGGCCTGTGGATCCCGAGATAAGCCACGATTATCGCATCAAAGAGTTGGCGTGTCCTCCTTTTCGTGGTATCCTGGTATTTATGACACTATGTACTATAGTCCTAACCCCACCGGCATAAGCATCAGCATGTAGTAGCGCATAATGCCCAGAGATAGAAAAATCCTCAACCTGGTTTAGCGCCGCACGTGGTGGTTGTGCATAAAAACACAGATATGAAAATCTGTTCTAGGGCGCCACGTAGCAGTGGATATTGCGTAGAAAGTGGAAAATTCTTGAGTGTTAAACGAGGGGCCTTGAGTGCTAGGCCCTTGAGCGCTAGATTTAGAGGGAAGTCTTGCTTAATGGCCGTGTCTTGATCAAAATCTGCCTCTTAGTTGTATCTAAATGGCAACGCATTGGAGTGCCGTCTCCGCAAGCCCTCGATTGGACCGCCATGCAGCTGTCTTTGGGTGTGTGCGCTTCGGCGTCTCCCCCCTTTCTTCCTCTTTGGTCTTTAGGCCGAGAAAAGTGGCACGCTTTCCTCAGTTTCTCTATTCCTCGTCGGATGATGTTATTGAGCTGGCCCTAGAATTTCTGGCTGCAGGACGACGACGCCTTCTGCTCTCGGAGGACTTGCTCTCGGAGGACTCGCTCTCAGGAGACTCGCTCCTGGGGGAATCGCTCTTGGGGCACTTGCAAGTCGTGGGGCCAGAACCCTCATCTGAATCTTGGTTGGAACTGCCAGCCAAAGACTCTCGACGTCCATAGTAGAGGCGCAGGTGCGTAGTGGGCTTCGGGCGTTGTATCCCCTGGCCTCGGCCCTCAAGGCCCTCTTCCAGGACTTTTGCATCCTTGGCGCCAAGTCTGAGGATCCGCGCTTTGAGTTGGCTGGGCTTAGGATTAGGGTTACCCCAATGGGCCGCGTGTGAGTTGTATGGGTATGGATGATAACCCTAGATGAGCTTCCTTTTCTTCCCGTTCTAGGCAATGAAAAACAAAAGCATGAAGAAATGACGACGCTAAGACGGAACTAGGAAACCGGATTGCAATGAGTTGGTAATGAAGTACCCTACCAGCTGGACGCTGACCCAACCGGCTCGATCTGTTCGATGCACCCTTCCCAGCTTTACAGGGGAAGAGGCAGCAGGGTGGTGCAAGATGGATGATGGCAGCTGGTTCAACCCAATCTCAAGGCTTTACAAATCCACAAACTCAGACAGACCGAGTATCGAAACTAGGGGGTACTTGCCTCTGGGTCTCAACGAGTGCATCATGAGCACCACTATTGTGAGCACGGAAAGCAACGGCACAAATGGGGGAGCCCAAGCTCTGCCACAGGCACCGTCTCAGCCGCCAGAGAAGGCTCAGACAGATGAGCAATCCCCGCGACACAAGAAATCTGAGCAAGACAAAGAGACTGAGCAAGACAAAGAGACTAAGAAAGACGAAGACAAAGGGACTGAGAAAGAAGAAGATAAAGAGATAAAGCAAGACAAAGGGACTAAGAACGACGAAGATGAAGACGAAGAAACCGAGAAAGATGGAGATGAAGACGAAGAAACCGTGAAAGACGGAGATGAAGATGAAGAAACCGAGAAAGACGGAGATGAAGACGAAGAAACCAAGAAAGACGGAGATGAAGATGAAGAAACCGAGAAAGACGGAGACGAAGACGAAGAAACCGAGAAAGATGGAGATGAAGATGAAGACGAAGACGAAGACAAAGAGACTGAGAAAGACGGAGATAAAGATGAAGACAAAGACAAAGACAAAGAGACTAAGAAATACGGAGACGAAGATAAAGACAAAGACAAAGACAAAGAGACTGAGAAATACGGAGATAAAGATGAAGACAAAGACAAAGACAAAGAGACTGAGAAATACGGAGACAAAGATAAAGAGACCGAGAAAGACGTAGATGAAGACGAAGACGAAGACAAAGAGACCGAGAAAGACGGAGACGAAGAGACTGAGAATCACGGAGACGAAGACGAAGACGAAGAGACGGAACAAGACAAAGACACCCAGCCAGGCAAGGCTCAGGAAGAGGAAGAAGAAGAAGAGGGTCAAACAGACGAAGAGATACAGTCAGACAGGGACACTAAGGTGGATGGACAGACTCGGTTGGATGAGGACACCGAGCCGGATGAAAATGGTCAACGGGACAAAGATGCCCAATCAAACGAAGCCGACGAGCCAGAAGATCTCGACAGGTATTACCGAAACCCCCCTCTCCCGTAATTAAAGACAAGGTCTAGCTGTGCAAGGGAGAAAAGTTGGGGTTTGGTTGGGTTCTGTTGTAACGCCATGGGTCTTTCTCTAATATAGTGAAGAGTTGACTTTATTTTCTTAGCATCACTTGTAAAAAAAAAAAAAATTTACCCTTAGTGTTTTACTAGGCGAAGTGTAGATAGACTTTGATGCGTTTTTGGCCACACCTAGTAAATTCAGACTCAAGTTTAATAATAACATTCATACTAGACGTATTAAGACAAAGACAAAGAAGTATTTCATCTTCAGTTAAGTAATTATACTATTTAGGCTAAGTATCTAGATACGTGAGTGTTATTATTTATGCCTTAGGTCCTCTAAGGGAAGGTAGCCTCTTATAAGAAGAGGAAGCTACGTGAGAGTTATTTTCGCTATTTTTAGATTAAACGAGGATATCGCTTCTCTGCTGCTATAGAACAAATAACAGCAACCATTACTCAACACTACCAAAGTTGCGAAAAAGAAGCCGGATCAGCTACTAGGCTTCTACCTAGGCCGCCTTTCGTATTCGTTGCAGCTTATTTTATCTAACAAGCGGATGGATTAGGCCTGTTTCATCAGCATCTCTTTTCGTTATAGGCATATTAGTCTCTGGCTGCTGCAGGGCTGACATCACATTAGGCACATGAATATTTCGCTAGTAAAACCTATTAATATTAAGACAGGGATAACTGCATTTAATAAGGATACAATACTATAGCGTCTAAGATTCTTTGTTTTCCAATGGCTTAGGTTAGCCATTGACTCTCTCTTTTTTGTCATGGCGTTTGGTCGCAAGTGCCCAAAAACCAACCGCTGGCCATGAGACTGCTCTTCAAATTCATTGATATTACTCCTCACGTGATGCTTTTTCGTCGTGTTGATATACCAGATGAAGCACACCCACTTGGCATTCCTGAACATGTACGCGAGCTGGCACGATAGTTGATTTCAGACCCTACCCATGTCGGCGAGGGTTCATGTGTATGTGTGCGCCGCTAAGGAAAAGACAGAGACGGTCGAGGACCGCCATGATGGACCTATTGGCATCCACTCTCCTAGTGTTTTGGAGGGGGAAGAGGTGTGCACGCATCTTCTCGTGGTATCTTGATCTCTGTGACCCTCCTGCATGACCATTTCGGCTCCTTCTGCCTCCCGGTCCCGAGGCTTCACCGGCCCAAGATTTGTATGTATCCCTGTTTTCTCGGTAGTTCGTGACACTAGCTAAGGCGTGTACAGCAAAGAGCAGGTCTCGCCTCGTGGCCTATGGAAGAACCACGGCTTTTCCCCCCTCGGTGTGGTTTTCAAGTACAGCAGAGGCCTATAACCCCTGTTCGTTAGGACACGTACATGGACACATGCACTTTCCCGGCTTGGTGGTGTCTTCCGGCTTCGGAGGGTTGTTCATGCAGTCCCTCAAGTGCTGGCTGTTAAACAAGGTTGTGAATTTTGTTGTCTTGGACTTTCCCTTGAAATGTTCAACGCAATGATTGAGATTCACGCGACATTCCTCGGCTTTCCATTCTTTTGAGCACTCATCCTTCATCTGTGTAATCTTGAGCTGGGGCCTAAGCGGTGATTTGATGTTGTCTAGCTCCTCTTCAATGCACTCGATGACATCATCATGGGAAGGATTTTCATTGCCGATTTTTCCGCAGCAATGGTCTCAGAATTTGCGGCAGTCCTCGTACATGAGGCCAGCGCCTTGACAGAACTTTAGTTAAGGAGTCACATCCCCTTCCATGAAAGGGCAGCCTTCGCCGGATGCGTACGAAAGGGTGGCGCTGGCGGCCAAAGCCAAGATGAACTTGATGACGAGGGTACGTGCAACGGTGTAATCGAGGTGATGCCCACCAACGAGTCATACGAGCCATGATGCCTATCTGCATGAACTTTGACTCAGATACGTAGACATGGGGCTGGCTAGAGACTTGCTAGCCACGTGACCTGACTCACCCTTTGTTCACGAAGCACTCATGTCGCACACATCAAAAATTTGGCTTGAATTAGCCAAGCCACAGAGAATTATGCGTTTTCAAGCGGCGGCAGGAGTGACCCTCGTCAAAGGTGTGAAATTTAAATGGCCGGCCGTGTTTTTGCCCGCCCAACGGTATCAATCAGCAGCAGTGGGTCCGGCGGCCAAGAACCTTCATCATGCCACTGTAGTGGGGGTTAGTAAGCAGATCTCTTTGACTTTAACTCAATGCGGCTAGCTTTGCTCCGAGTAAGTACTCGGCAAAGTCCAGCGGGCAAACTCCGACCAGGGCTGGCTGTGCATGATTGATTCCCCACTGGCCATCTACCCAATCACTGACTCATATTAGACGGTCACACGTAGATGTGAACCTAGGATTGGGTCCGAAATTTATCGGACAGCCACGTGCCCTTTCCACAAAAGTCATGCGGGTCTGCGCGTCTGGAAGCTATCATTCCAAGTATCCCACCATCTCCACTGACTGCACATTGGGGTCCTCCTCAGAGCGGCTTTCTTCGGCGCAAGTCAGAAGGGGAGAGTTCCATCCAGTGATTGTCCGACAGCAGAGACATGGTGTCTAAGATGCACCAGGGGGTTAAGGGTTAAGGATGTTGATTCGATTCAACTATCCATGGCTGTGTGCGACAGGGCAGGGTAAAAACAAGACAGTGCCCTGGATGCCTGAACAATGAGGCTGAACCACAACAAAGGTTTAGTTGGCGAGTGTCTGCAACATCTAAAAGCGGCTTTTCCCAAGGTCTGATTTATTTGATGAAAGAAGATAAGCGATGGATGAGATGGCTCGCTTTGTGAAGTACTCTCTCGTTGGGCGCGATTCGCTGAGCCGGCTGCAAAGTAACAAAACGGCGCAACAAGCAATGGCATCCGGCCCTAGTTGATTTGCACATGACACGTTATCGCATCAAGTAAGCAGCAAGTCATCACGCAGGTACATATATATACAGTAAAAAACGGGAAGAGGGGGGAATGCATACTCCCCCCCCCCCCATGTCTATCTAGAAATGAATCATTTGCTTCTCAAAACTCGCACGCTTAACAAGTCCCGTCGTCGCAAGAACACGTTGGACATGACTGGTCATGTCTACGCATCCGCTGACCGGCAGTGCCTCTTCGAGTCAGATGTTACACCAAAAGCGACAACTGTGTCCCGGGATATTCCATCTCTGCCGGATCGGATCCGTTAGAAAGGAGCAAAAGTAAGTGGGTTCGTCTTGTTTTGCTTGCCCCAGGCAATTTCGATATTGGACCACCAATGCTGTACATGGTGGACGCGCGCCCACTCCATTGCTATGATGCTGTGCAACTCACGCAGCGTCGTCTCATCTTGTGATCGTTCAGCACCTTGTTCTTCCCCTGCGGAGTGATTCCATGGCGAAAAATCTCCTCCTCGAGTCGCGTCTCGCCTCGGAACAAGTATCCGCTGCGACTCTTGGGGTAGGGTATATTGGCCACAATAGAGGCCGGACCTGGATTCGTGTCGGCTGGTGAGCGCCTTCTGAGGCCTATATGGCGAGGCTTCACATGTCTGGTGGCGTGTCGAGAATGTCTCACAAGCTCCTCGCCCACGCCCGGAACGCCGCCGACACATTGGCCAAGTGTTCCGAGGTGCAACAGCACCGCCGTGAAATAGAGAAAGAAGCGCATGATGAAGCGCAACCGCTTGTATCTACGTAGAGATGATTGAAGTCCTTCTCTTAGAAGGCACTTTTTGACAACAAGGAAAGAAATGAAAAGAGAGCACAAGGATAAAAGCCCAACAAAGACCAATTCTGCTCGCTTCTCATAACAAAGGCTTTATTATACACGAAGCATATGCAAGATTCTCGTCTCAAGACGGCCACGTGTCCAAGTCACTGCATAAAGACAAACCGCATGAGCTCATTTCCGATTTACCACGGCCCAGATCTCCTGAAGCATGCCAAGCTCAGTAGACGGCCCACGTCCCCATAGATATACTCAGAAGAAGTTTAAATACTTGTATAATTAACTACCTGATGAAGGAAGGGATTCAGGTATTTTCTTTGAAGCTTGATCGAATTAGCTATGGACCCCTGCGCTGCCCTGCTTCCATTAAGCTTGGCATGCTTAAGGAGATGGATTCGCCGCGTGGGTTCGGGGCATGGGCCCATCCCCATCAATCCGCGCGATGCAACGGTAGTCGGGAACCAATCAGCTCGAATTACGTGAGATTCATTACCCCGTTTTAGATAGCAGCCCCAGATGCTTTTTTTACATCAGACAATTTTCGGACAATTTTTACTTGAAACAATCCCGCATCATGGTCTCAATTTCCGTCTCCAAATTTTTTTCTCTTTTTTTCTTGGCAGGCTAAATTATTCGGACTTTCGCTGCGTTGGGCGCCCACGAGAGCAACTATTCGTGGGGCAGGACCTTTGCGACAACATTTTCTAAAAAAAAAGGGCCATCCATTTCTTTTATAACGAATAAAGAAATGCCTCCATGCCTCCATCCCTCGATCATAAATTGCTTTCCTCGCAATCGATTACTTGACATTGTTGTGCATGAGACAAGGGTCTTTTCTGGATAGAAGGGTCATTAGGAATGCAATCGTTTTTGCTCGGCGTATTCGTACGGCAAAGCTACCAGAACAGCTGGGTGTATGTAGGTGCGGGATTCGCACAAATAATAATGACAATGGTAGCATTGAAATATGGTTGCCCGGCCTTTCTACTGTCCGAACCATCCGTAGCCATGTCAAGACGCATGATTCGTGGATGCCTAAGCTGACAGCATGTACGCACATGGCATCAAAAAAGGGGGGAAGAGAGATCGAGAGGATGGGGCTGGTCGAGGCCATGGCAAATATCAAGGTGTCGCGCCGAGTCAAGGCAAAAGTCCGGTTGCACTGTGATTTCATGCCCCCTTTTCCTTCTAGGCGGTGCAACTAACATTTGGCGAGTCAGTCTCTTTGTATGGCATGCATAACTACCTACTCCTGAATCGCCACATGACTTGGGTCGGGGACCAGCAGCTGCACGACGCAGAGTCATGCGCAAGATGCACGGCTTCCACTATGGCACAACGTCGCCAAAAATTGAAAAGAGCGCATACAACAGACAACGTCAGAGTTCACGACGCGCGAGTCAACCGACTGAGCCAGTCACTTGAGCTGGGAATACGACACCGTCCGAATGAGTTTGGCAACACCCAAGAATGGCAGAGAGAAGGACATGGTTTCCAAACCCTTAGACGGCTGGGTGGGTGCCTCGTCTCGGCCAAGAAGCCCGAGCATTCGTGGAGGCTTCCAAAAAACCTTCCAAGACGAGTTGACCTGGTGGCAAGATGTTTCTTAGGACACGACTTGATGCGCAGATGTAGACTATGTTGATGAACCTTGATGTATCTTGTGAGACCTGTGCCAAAGTGCGTGGCTTAACGGTGTAGGGATTCCGAGGCCGCTAATCCAAAATGGCCTTGTCGCCTTTTGGGTAGCCATTCGATGAAGATGCAACGCATCTCGCTTTTACGTCCGAGTGACCGGCCGGTTTTGGACACAACCAACCTCTAATACTCGAGCTTAGGGTTAACAATCCGCGTGCTTAGTCGCGAGACTAACTTAGTACGCAGACCAAGACACCAAGTTCTTGCAACAGCAGACCGCCTTGCTATTTTATCCTGCCTACTTTTGCCTTGTATAAATTGCCTTGGTAAAGTGAGGCGACGATTTGGCTTCCCTGTCTACGCCAAAAGTGGTTACCTATGCCCGTAGCCAAGCATTGGCCCGTGGCTTGCCATGTCAAACCAAGCACTGAGCCAGGGAAGGGTCGCTGTCGCTACCAATCCCGATGGGCGCATTCCGCCACAGAGCCTCCTAAGCTTGCGTTCCTGGCCTTTTCTTGGACGAATCGTGTGAGTCATGGTCACCGACTCAGGCGACAATGAGGTCAGTGTAGTCACCTACACGCCCAACATTACTGTTGCCAAGAACAAGATGGCTGACATGAACGCATCACATGGTCGATGGACCGTTCAGCTTGGCGCTCTTCCGCCTACAAATGGGCCTTCAGCTGCAGCTGATGGCCGAGGGACTGGAAATCCATCACAGCCTTATGCATGGACGTTGATTGCGCTGGGGATCAGCTGCGGCAAAAGTCTCCTTTCTTTTTGATCTGGACCTTCTACTCATCATCACCAATATCTTACACTTTAATAAATATAATTTTAATTACTTTTTTTTTATTATTAAAAATAATTAATCTTTTTTTTATTTATTTTTAAATAAATATATTTTTAAAAAATAATTAATTTTTTATTAAATAATTAATTTAATATTATATTTAACTTTAACCCTCCTAGGCATAAGGTTAAAAGGCTTTATATTAATAAACTATATCTTAAAATATATTATATTAAATTCTAAATAGTTTGTATTAATAGGTTATAATTATAATAAGTACTTAT
>JMQE01001292.1:0-25771 GCA_000731825.1 Hypocrella siamensis | reverse complement strand
GGGGGGGGGGGGGGGGGGGGGGGGGGGGGGTCCCCGCCAGAATCGACAACCCCATTTGCACACCCGCAGGGCAAAGCCCGGGATGTACTGTATGTGAATGGTGAATTACTTCAACTCGATGACTCGATTCTGTACGTGATGCGGGCGTGCGTCCGACTTGCAGCAACGAGTGAGACGGGCCACGTCGATGGGCGACGAATATCTAGCGCCATGTCTTTGGTCCTTTTGGTCTTTTCATTTGGTGACGTGACATGACCACGAAAACGGTGGGCGACCCCGTGGCAGATGAGCCTGGTGCTGACGAGAACCGAGCAGTGACGTGGCGAGGACCCGTGAATGCTCACGTCGTCGTCGCGATGCCTCCGAAACATCATCAGAGGAGAGGCGAGTGTGCTTCGTGCTGACTCATGATGCGCAACGCAGGGAGCATCTGATTATCGTGGACTCTTGTGGTAATATCACCGCGTCGACGGACCACGACGGACCACGAGGGCGGAGGTGGTGGTGCAGTGCCAGCTCAGCATTCGAGGCAGATGATATGAAGACTGCAAAGATGGAAGAGCAGCTCGGCGGGGGAAGTAGCAGCAGATGGAGGGGGCGGTGAGCACTTGGGTCTGCTTTGGGCTGCCTTGGGCCGCGCTCCGTCCATTTTGGAAGGCACTGGGCAGATACGCCTGCCTACTACGGCCCAGAGGGGAAGGAGGGCTACGTTGCATCACAAGCCATACTCCCACACCTTGGCCTTTTTATTTTATTTTATTTTATTTTATTTTATACTGTTTTACTGGTTTACTGTTTCTCTCTCTCTTTCTCTCTGACTATTTATTTAAATTAAAAAAATCTTTCAATTCTATTTCTTTTAAAACCCCCATTTAAATATATTCAGACTTTCAGCGCAGTCCGGATCATCTCAGCTCCTCCGTCTGCCCACACCTTCTCCCCTCCCCCGGTCTCATCCTACTCCCACGGCGGCAACGGCTGCGGCCCGGGCAAAGAAACACACAATACACACACACGACACCACACGACACCACACGACACACAATGTACGTACACGCCCCTCGTACAGAAAAGAGCGCCTCGAGATGGACAGGAAATGCTGAGCTGAAGGCACGCACATCCATACATACATACATATGTACACATTCATGCCACGGCCGGGGGGGGTATCAGGTACACGATTTCGATCCCTTGCTCCGTTTCAATGTCTCGAATCGAAATCTTGCCCATTCCGTATCATGCAAGCCCCATCCACCCATCTCGGGCCGGCTCCGCGAGCAGCCACTGCATGTTTCTCGTCGTCGTCGTCAGAGGAGCTCACATATTGTATCGTATGTACGGAGTATGTACTACAATGGTTGGGAACCAAGGCTTGGCAAACGAACACATGGTTGCATTTCCCCGTAATTTGTCACTCTACCCCGGATTCTTTTTTTTTTCTTTTCCTGACATTATCCCCCCCCCCCCCCCCCCCCCCCCAGCAGCTCCATCTTTCTCTGCAATCAGCAAGATGCCTGTACATCAATCAGCACGTCTGACACATGGGGTCGGGATAGGAAAACAATTTTTCCCAGATGACTCAGGGCTCACGCAAGTTCAGGTGTGATGCCAAAGGTTCCCGCGTCGGCCGTCAACATGTCAGCAAGACCACCGGCTGACGGACCATCCGAGATGCTCGTTGAGACTGACCATTTGGTCCTGAAAGGGCTGTTGTTGAGCTTGAGAGACGTGTATTTTGGTACGATGCTACCTTTCCAGAGACATGCTGACGGTCACGGTCGGCTTCGCAACCATGATGCCAGCGGGTGGTCCCGTGATTCTTGGATTGTCGAAGAACGAGACCGGATAAGGCCACGACGTCACTGACTCCTGCAGCAATCAACAACCTTGGCTGCCAGGCCACGAAGCTGCTTGGAGGCGCCGTGATGGCTTGCGTGGTAATGAAGCCCATCGCCATCCCGGTCCGACACAGGTCATTCGCCATGATTGACAAGAGCGTGTCTTGGACAGTGAATGAAAAGTCCCGTCAATAGTCAAAGGTGAGGTGACGTAGTGATTTCCTGTCCATTCGTTCCCATCCAGTACGCGACGTCGTCTATGAGAAATGCAACCCAAATTATTGAACGTTGTAAGTCAAGATGCTCAAATGATCTGCTTTGAAACAGGCGCCTGGATATCCAGACTACTCCCACGCTACGAAATGGCACGATGAGCTCGAATCTTGGGACGATGGTGAGCATCAGACGTGGTGCGAGATAATTTGTCAAGAGAAAAGCGGCAATGCCACAGTGGTCCGACGATGCTCTGCATTTCGAATCGCATTCAATGACAATCAGGTGAGCAGAGCTCGGTCGGTGATGCTCGCAAAAGGCGGTGGCTCAACGGATCCTGCGCCATTCCGCCGTCATTGGGTCCCTGGTCGGTATCCCGGTTGGTCCAGAGCCGCCAGCACGAAGATGGTAAACATGAATGACTTGCGCTGGCAGCCGCATCGCCAGCGCTATCGACATGGCTCGGCCAACGAAAGGAAAAGTTGCCCTACTCAGACTTGTGGCTTGTTTTATATGGGATTGGTTTGGTCTTATTTCCTCATCAGACGCTCAAAGCACGAGACCAGCAATTTGACAAGGCGCCAATGAGATTTAGCTTGAATGGCTCCAGAGCGCTTCCACCGGACGACGGAACCAAGGGTGAATTCACTCGGGAGCTCCTCGTCCCTCTCTAGACCAAGATGGCTTTTCTCTTGGCTTCGAACAATCGCGTCAGGTTTGAGTGACGAGAAACTCGAGTTCGTGAAGCGGAGAGGAAAGGGCCGATACTTGTCGTGGCGGCTTGGCCTTGTTCAGCATCACTGGTGGTGATTGTGAAGTATAGTACAGTAACCTTCTTCCTGCTCTCTGATGGGCGATGGCCCTACAGGTGCTCACCGAGATGACTGTCCGCCAGATGTTCGTGCGTATGCATGCATTGTGGCGATGATTCTTTCATTATATAAACCGTTTCGACATCCTGTAGCTGTTTCCAAACATCATGACAGTCTCATCTACATCAAAGCCGTCGCTTTGCGTGCTGAATAGCCAAATCGCATCACCAACTCATCCATATCCTCTCAAAGCCTACATCTACATAATACATCATGTTGAATAATCATTTCGACATCTGCCTGATGAAGACTTCCGATCAAGCCGCAGAGGACAGGGACTGGTGCACAGATTCTTTTTACCACATGGCACGACAGGCTGGCAGTACCTCTCGTCTGTTTTCATATTCAAATAATTAGGCTCAAAGGCCTCGTAAGCACTTTCTCTTTGGCCATAGAGGAGACAATGGCTGGATAAAAAAAAAAAAAAAAAAAAAAAAAAAAAAACAAAGCGCTCAGAGAGTGGCATGTACCATCGTCACTTGATGAACTCTGCACGTCCGATATTACACCGACTCGACCTCTGGAACCTCGCGCGCCTCTAATGCAGTCTAAAATTATGTGTTATATTTAGTTTTCTTCTCTTTTTCTCCTCCTTTTTTGTAAGTCTCTTGTAATAGGTGGACTGGATACAGTCCGACCTCTCAGTCAATTTACTGAGATTGCTATTGACATGGGTTTCTGCAGCTTATGCTAAAGACATGGTATTGTTTCTCAATTCATAGATTGGCTTGCATGAATAAGTCCTTTCTGGCCAGAGAGAGTGATTGGGATATTCTGCTGGCGGGGGAGAAGCCATAAACATATATATATATATATATATATAGAGAACAAACGGCGCGCCAGGTAGAAAGCCCATGTGTGAGAAAAAAAATTGAAAAGACTCGGCCGGATCCCCTGTGCTCAGAAACAGCAACATCGAGTTTGATACAAGATCCGCGGTGGCTGCCGTTCAATTGCCTGCTCTCTTTTCGCTTTAAAAAACGGTCAGAAACTGAAAGCTTTAAAAGATAGTACGTGACACACTTGGCACGAGAAGCGGTCGATTCGAGATACCAAACTGTCGTTCTTTCAGGGACTTGGCGCGCATCCCTTTCGCACTGCCCAATGGCATATTCGTCGTGCCTCAAGCCGTCGAATTTCTTGGTCTTGTTGTTCTGCAATATCCGGCTGCATTTTGGACATTCAGCTGAGCCGGGGTGCTCGAATGCCTGTCTCGCATCCGAATTCTATTTTTCTCATCTCTTGGCTGAATGCGGCGAAACACTTCAATTTTCTCTAATAGACTGAGTGCTTGACCAGATGCTTTGAAAGACTTTGAGGCAAGGAAGTCGACAAGCTTCTTTTTTTTATCCTTGGGTACGAGCCGGGGTAGAAGACTTTACGCGACAATGTCCAACAAGCCGGCAACAAGTCCTCCAAGAGTTCTCTTGGTGCTGGGCCAATGCCGACTTCATGCAATCTGGACTGTCAGCGGATTCGATTCTCTTGCGCGCATCTTGCTGATGCGTTCCTCTTCTCTGTGTATTGACCACATTTCTCAATAGGAAACCGTCATGACTGTCTCTCAAACGAGGTCAAATTGCCCTCAGTTCTTTTGTCTACAACGACATTGCACACGTGGTTTGATAACATGCCATCGGAAGTGGCTAGCCTGGCGGTCAGGCTCAGACTTGAGCAAATTCTATCATGAGACGCCTAGTCCATGTCACGAGACCAAAAATGACCATAGCTTTCTCTTCACCAGCAAAAGGCTAAGCATTGATTGCACGTTAAAGGAAACTCCATGGTAAACTTGCCAACGGGTTGGGCTTGAAGCTGGATAGAAGCGTATCGTTCGTTGGAAGACTTCAAACTCGGCTTAAGGCCTTCCTCTTATGGAAGGCATGACTTCAACATGTCACGGGCGTGCTGAGTCAAGACGAAGGGATGAGATGGGGATCCATCTCTATAAACACAAAGTTCATATCAAAGACTTCCTCTTTGCGGGACACAAGCCAGGTGCGCGTATCAGTCGTCACTGGAGGCACAACGCGAGTCGAGCCTCAATAGCTTCGAGGTATTGGAGAAACAAATCTCGAGAAGGGTGAGTACGATTGCAATCACATGGAAATGACAAGTCATTCCGATGCCGACGTCAAGCGCAGACTGATTTCCTAGTTTCTGGTTCATGATGGATCTCAAGCAGATTGAGGCATGGTTCAGGTGGGGTCAGCAGAAGACAGTTACATATATTGAAATGCAGATATTGCTCTCCATATCGATCCTTGCTGATGAGCATCAGGCCTCGGTCAATTTTGAATGAATTTCTGGGTCTTCGGTCCCACGACAGGTTAGAGAACCGCCCGCTTCCTGTCATCTAAGGCACAAGTGCACAAGGAGATGGGACCACGGTAAAGCATGTGTAGACTTGGAATACGACTGTGTACCTTGATCGTCAAAGAGTGAGTGGTCCAGTTCAAACAAATGCGTGATACGCTGCTGCTGTCACAGGGACCAGAGGCAACTCGGGTTCAGCCCTTGACTGCCTGGCCAGGAGGAGCATCGATTGAAACCACACATGCGGCGCTCTGGTCCTGTACCTTGTGACCTTGTCAGCGAGGTCTGGCCGCCTGAGGCTGGCGCAGCGAAACTCAGCTCATCGTTCCGATGTCCTCCTCTTCGTACGGGTATGCGAACGGTTGCGTGGGGCTGACTAGGTGCCAATGGCGGCGGAATCTCCCATTGTGGATGGCGGCTAAGAGGCCTGTCGGCCCCCTCGGCCAGTGGGCATTGTGCCATTGCCGGACATTCGAATCCTGTCTCGGAAAGACTGCGATCTGCACAGATTTGTTGAGGAGGCCATGTCTGTGTCCTGCGGCAATCAACTTGTTGAGCGTCGACACCAGCCGGAACAACCTGGGGAAGCGAGGCAATATCGGGCAGGTTTACCTCGGATGACGGAACAGTCTGCAACGGATGCTTTTTATGCTCCTGACGAAAATCAGAGGAAAGGGCAGAGGAAAGAGAAGGGAGGGGAGGAGGGGAAAGAACTGCCACTTTCTCCCTTGGTACCTGCTTTTGGCACTCGAACTGACCCTGGGCCTTTGTCCTCAAGGTGGGACCCATGGTGAGTGGCAGCTGGCAAGGCAAATGACAGCTGCCTGGTTGGCTGGGTCTGGGTCTGGTTGCACCCATGAGACGAGGCAAGGAGTACCGAGCACGTAGCAACGAGGAGCTTGCCCTGCCTCATGTTTCATTCCAGCCGCTGATTGACGCGACGACTCATCCCATTTTCGTAGCCAGTCATTTGAAACCATTTTGAATTCTTGGCCAACCTCCCAGCCCGTCCCCTGACCAGTGTGACACATTCTCCTCACCGCGTCACAGCTCTTCTTGAAAGAGCGTGTTCTTCATCCGCTTCGCTCGCATTGTCCCCCTTGACCTGCATGCTCTGACAGCTCGGCTGTTCGGCTTCCAGCTTGAACCCGCCCTGCCACCTGTCATCGATTATCCTCCGCAGCCGCAGCAACAAGCAGCAAGCAGCATCATCATCAACATCGTCGTCGTCATCGATATCATCACCACCATCCTCATCATGTCTGACTGGACTACGGGTGTTATGCCCTTGAACCCCGTGCACAAGCCGCCGTACACCATCGAGGCGCCCGGCTACGACAAAGTCCCCGGCGAGACGATTCCTCGTCGCCATCCCCGCGCGAAAAATGGCCTCCTCAACCGGCCCAACGACGACGTCAAGACCGTCTTTGATATCGTGCGCCACAGCGCTCGTGTCTACCCCAACCATCAAGCTTTGGCTTCTCGCAAGCTCGTGAAGCTTCACAGGGAGACCAAGAAGATCAAGAAAAATGTCGATGGCCAAGTCCAGGAAGTTGATAAGGAATGGCAATTCTTTGAGCTTTCCGGCTACTCTTACATCACCTACAAGGACTATGAGGCTCGTGTTCTTCAGCTTGGCTCGGGTCTGCGCAAGCTGGGCCTGACGGCCGACAAGAGGCTTCACTTGTTCGCTGCAACCAGGTAAATAAATGCCTTTGCAAAGCCAAGCGTCAAGTCAAGGTGCTGATCTCTCCTGCGACCGTAGTCTGCCCTGGATGTCAATGTCCCACGCATGCGCATCGCAGTCCATTGCCCTCGTCACCGCCTACGATACTCTTGGTGAATCAGGGGTCGAGCACTCTTTGGTCCAGAGTAAAGCTACCGCCATGTTTGTTGACCCCAACCTACTCAAGACGGCCATCAATCCCATTAAGAAGTCCGAGATCAAAACCGTCATCATCAACGAGGAGTGCATTTTTGCCAAGGGCGGCGAGGTTGAGGAATTCAAAAAGAACAACCCTGACCTCACCGTTTTGAGCTACGACGAATTATGCCAGCTTGGCAAGGAGAACATGGTCGACCCTGTGCTCCCCAAACCCGAAGATCTGTACTGCATCATGTACACTTCTGGCTCCAGTGGTCTTCCCAAGGGCGCTTGCCTGACACACGAATCCGTCGTGGCTGGAAGTAAGTCGAATTCATGAACAACCAACATCGGCGCATCCGGCCACTGGCTGACACATCTGCGCATCATTAGTGACTGGACTCTACACCTGCGTCGATGAGTGCGTGAGCGACAAGGAGTTCGTCCTCGCGTACTTGCCACTCGCCCACATCTTCGAGATGGTGCTTGAGAACTTGGTTCTGTACATTGGCGGCACTCTGGGTTACGGGAACCCGCGTACCTTGTCCGATGTCTCCGTCAGAAACTGTGCCGGCGACATGCGCGAGTTTCGTCCCACTGTCCTCGTCGGTGTCCCACAAGTCTGGGAAACTGTCAGGAAGGGCGTCATGTCGAAACTCGACTCATCCAACTTCCTGTTGAAGAACCTATTCTGGGGAGCTTACAATTACAAGACCTTCATGTCAAAGAACAAGCTGCCACTTGCCAGCGTGTTTGACAATATTGTCTTTTCCAAGGTCCGCGAACTAACTGGCGGTCGCCTGCGGTTCACCATGAATGGTGCCAGCGGCATTGCTGACAATACGAAACTCTTCTTGTCCATTGTCCTCGCACCCATGCTGGTAGGCTACGGGCTCACGGAAACGTGCGCCAACGGCGCTCTGGGCTGCCCTCTAGAGTTCGCCCCCAATGCCATCGGGCCTGCTCCCGCCGCCATCGATGTCAAGCTGGTATCCGTTCCGGATCTTGGGTACAACACCGACAACGTCAAGGTTCCCCAAGGCGAAGTATGGTTGAGGGGAAAACCCATCCTGAAAGAGTACTACAACAATCCTGAAGAGACCGCCAAGGCAGTCACCCCTGATGGCTGGTTCAAGACGGGGGATATTGGCGAGTTTGATGCTCACGGTCACTTGAGGATCATCGATCGCGTCAAGAATCTAGTCAAGATGGCCGGGGGCGAGTATATTGCCCTGGAAAAGCTTGAGTCAGCCTATCGCGGAGCCCAGACAGTGACCAACGTCATGGTTCACGCCGATTCGGAGCACTCGAGGCCTATTGCCGTCGTCATGCCCAACGAAAAGGTTCTATTGGAGAAGGCCAAGGAGCTGGGTGTGGATGAGCATGAAATGCATGCGAGCCCCAAGGTCCGCGACGTCGTCTTGAAGGACCTGCAGGCCACTGGTAAACGCTCAGGCTTGAGCGGCATGGAGATTGTCTCGGGAGTGGTTCTGACAGAGGAGGAATGGACGCCTCCAAGTGTAAGCTACCTTTTCATGCTCATTGCGCCTCTCACGGCAGCGACGAAGTGAATGCTGACACTCTCGACAGGGGCTGGTTACCGCGACCCAGAAGCTGAACCGAAGAGCCATTCGGGATCGATACAACAAACAAATTACCGAGTGCCAGAAGCGCGATGCTTGAAGCGGGATCAATCAGTGTCATCTTTTGATCGTGCCCAAATCCTCAGTACCAGGAGAGGAAGGAGAGGGAGGGAAAAGGGGGCCATACGTTTTATGTTGCGCGAAACGGTGTATTAATGGGCAAGGATGCGTTGGACCAGAGGAACCGGGAGGTTGGCACAAGCTGTTGGCCGACCATCATGTTGCAAGAGATTGATAGTGTTGGATGACGCACCTTGTCCCTCGTGTTTCTTGCAGGTTTTGACAATTTACTCACCTCGTCATCTGTTGTGTAATGGACTTTGAAGCGTTGATTCGAGGAACAAAAAGGCTTGAAACAACAAAGCAAATCTATTTAAATTAAAAGAAAAAAAGGAGTCATTGTTAATATTAATGATGGCGCACGCGCGCAAGATTCACCTTTTTTGACATCACAATGCATGGGGAACGCGAATAGAAAGCGAAGCGTCGCAGGTGCAGGGGGTATATTCCTTTTTTCGGATTCCATCCAGGAACGCCATTTCGCGATATGCCTGTATCCATGGCCCGGTGAAGGGTCGTGATTGAAGGAAGAAAAAAAAAGTCCAACTAGAAAGCCGGAAGATGAAATCAAATGCACAAAAGAGGTGAACAATGCTTCCAGACCATGTCCTAATGCCGGCAGGAAAATACCAAGAGTGTCCACCTCCACAATGGATCGAGTATGTTCAAACCACTTTCCTTCTTTCTCTCTCTCTCTCTCTCTCTCTCTCTCTTGTCTCTTTTCTTTTCATTCCTTTGTTTCTTTGTGTGTTTTTTCTTTTTTCGAAAGAAGGAAATCATAAATGAGTCCTGTTGAAAATAGATTCGCTTTGGGAGGGGAGAAAAAAGAAAAAAAAAATTGGCCATGCATGTGCTCCCCATCAAATTCGTTGCCTCACATTCATGTTTTCTCATATCTGTATGTACGAAAAGGGCGTCAGAGAGGCCCGTGTCCATAGAAAAGGGGTCGAAGCTCTATGCATTCTTTCTTCTAAAGAAGACGAGATACGGTACATCGTCCTGGCCACGTTTGAAGACGTCGTTCTGCACGTCGTCGCTCTGACGGCTGCCGATGTGAACCTGTGTCAGATCCTTGTCGTTGCAGAGATTCCAGGCGTGCTGGCGGCCGTGAGTGGTCGAGTCGCGCACGTAGGCGTAGTAATGACCACTATTCACGTTTGCCCCGGAATGCACAATGACGGCATAGCATTCGTATCTGAAAGGGCCCGAGAACCCCCTGTCCGTTGTCGAGGAGGCAGCGTCGTAGGGCGACGAGGGCGACGAGTTCAGGAAATATGGCGAGAAGTCAAAGTCGTTAAAGTCCCAGGTGATTCGGGCATTGTTCTTGTTTGCTCCGCGGTCGAAGCGTCGGAAGCTGATGCAGAAGAGCTGGGGCATCCGGGCCAGGGCCATCTTCTGTATCGCCGACCTCTTCTTGCCGCACTGGTCGCAGTGGAAGTCTTTCAATTCATTGTCCGCCATGGTCCTCTGCAGAGCTTCCGTGAGGGTCAGGTCGCTGTTCCCATCGAGCGAAACGGCCAGCCACTCAATCAGTTGGAATCTGTACGTGACCGTTTGGCATTTCTCGCACCGCACCGTCGACGCTTCCAGGCCGCGCCAATACTTGTCGACGATTGAGTTGTTGAGCTTGCAGTGATTCTGCCAATATTCTTGGGCTGCCCGGATGGGTGACTGTCCCTTGGTGTCTGGCTGACTACATGTGCCCGTCGTGTTGCGCAATAGGTTCGTCTCCTCATGCAACTGTTCCATGAGGAAAGACATGAACTCTTGAGCATCTTGTTGGTTTGTCCCACCAAATTGTGTCTCGAGATTGCTAGACTGGCAAAGGTGTTTGGAATATTCCTGTGCGGCTTCCCATCAGCTTCATCCCCACAATCTGCGCATGGCATGGAGGTGCGCGCGCCGCCGACTGGTACGACTGCATTGTTGATGGTGTTGGAGGAGGACAAAGGAGCAGATGTGTATCTGATGAGCAAGAACAAACAGGCTGGAAATAAAACGGAGTGCAGTGTAGTGCAGTGCAGTGCGACAGACAAAGGAAAGACAAAGGAATTCCCTGCTTACCATGAGCATCTGGGCTTTCAAAGTTCCAAATCTGCCAGAACTCATCCAATGAAACAAGTTAGAAATCATTTGAATCATGAGTTGAGGCTGAGGCCTTGTCTCTGCGTCCTTTCTCGGGACCAGGCCTTTGTATTGCTTCTCCCACGTTCTGTCCGCGAGTTCCCTCCCAAACTCGGGCGAGCCGAGAAGCGATTGCAGGGTGCTGTTGGCATAGCACCAGTTGCCTGGGTTGTGGAGGCCGGTGCGAATCTTTGCTGTAGCAGTCCTGTCGAGCTGGCCCGTTGAATTGCCGCCGCCGTGGCCGTCGTCGTGGTCGCCCTGGTTCAGGCCGCTGTGGCTGGGCCGTTGCACAGCGGCTTGTGGCCGAGCCGGTGGAGGGGGCAGCTGCGTCGGAGCATCGAACCTGCTCGCCGGATCGTGCCTGTTTGGCAGCGGCTCTGGCGATCTTTGGGGTGCCATCGATTGTCTTTGGTTGGGAATGGGCGGAAATCTGAGAAACTCGTCTCCTGTGCGTGGGAAGGCGGGTCGAACAGCGTCCTTGTCTAGATCGCTCTGCCATGCCTTTATATCTTCTGCCTGCAACGGAGTCACGACATACTTGGATCCCCTCCTCCTAATCATACCGTGGCGTGCCTTCATTCGGCTGGCCTTTGACTGGTCCGCCGGGGCCGACTGCAAAGAACGAGGGCCCATCAAGTCTATCCAAGCGTCCAACCCACCCTGCAACAATTTTGGCGGGTTCTTCAATTCACTGCCGTAGTTGAGAAGCACGAGAGCGCGGTGCAAAGAGCGCATCGCTTCTTCATCCGGATTCTTGGGTGAATTGAAGATTCTTTCCGACGCCTGGTCATAAAAAACTACCAACTCATACGATGCGCGCTTCTCAAACAAAGAGCGCTCCAAGCTGGGAGATAGAACCATGCTGTCTGAAATATCGGAAGCTGAAACATTGCCCCTCGTCAAGACGCTGGGTTCGATACAAATGATTGAAGAGGCCATGATGTGACCTTGATCAAAATCTTCCCTTGGCCGAACGTCAATGAGCAAGATGGACGTCTTGGTCTTGGTCATGGCATGGAGTTGCTCGGGTGTAATGCTATCACCTGCTGAAATGTCGACGACCTTGTCGGGTATAGGGGGCGGCGGCGTGCTGGGAGCCGGGGGAAAGTACTCATTGCTTTGCCGGGGCTGCGCGACGCTCGAGGTGCCGCTGGTCAGGGACGTTGATGATCCCGCGCGACTGAAGAGACCCCTCGGAGTGCTCGTGGGCAGCCGTGCTGCTTCCCCCGATACGCTGCCACGTACCGGGCTGTAGATGGCGTCGGGCACTTTGGGCATGGCTGCAGTACTGTCGGCGTTGATGGCCAACTCGGAAGGAACGTCTGCGTCCGCAGGCATCTCACGTGGACCCTGAGGCTTCTGTGTCAGAATGGGATATGTTTTGATGCGGGGGTCCTGTCCGGGAGAGGCTTGCGGCCCTCTGAGATTGGCAAAACGAGCTGCCAGGTCGAGAGTGACGTTGGCGGCCGGGTTGGTCCGTCCCTGTCCAGGCGCAATGGCTTTACCGTGGAGGGATGGAGGCTTCGGCTGCACCGTCGGCTTCGGCTTTGGATTTGAAGTCGGCGTCAGCGTCGGCGTCAGCGTCGGCGTCGGCGTCGGCTTGACGGAAGAGCCGTTGGTGAGCTGCAGAGCATTTCCGTTTGAAGGAGAAGGCTGCAAAGGTCGGAGTCCAGCATCACGACTATTTCTTGGGGATGCGGATGACGCACTAAGCGTCGGCGAGACGGCAGAGCGTCTGGTGGCGGGCAGAACTCCGCTTCTCTTGTTGTCGGCGATGATGTCGCGTTTGATCCTCTCGTACAAATCGCTCTGCAGATCAATCTTCTTTAAGAGGATGCTGTGCAGACGAGCAACATCACTCTGCTTGGACCGAAGGGTTGGATAATCTTGGTGCTTCGAAATGGTGTGAACAGCAATGATGTATGCTCGGATATAGTCTTTCAAGGCTAGAGCGGGCCTGTCGAAGTCACGGCTTATTTCCGACTGCCGAAGCGACGTGTCGGCCAACTCGAGAAGCCTCCTAATGGACTGATTTGGATCTATATCTTTCGGAACGGCAACGAGATCGTCTATGTGCGGAAGGGGCGTCCCCCCCGGCCGAGCAGGTCCTCCATTCCGGCCGTCGTAGCCTCCAGGAGGCATCGAGTGTCTCGCGCTGGTGGCCATCAATGCGCCCCTCGACGGCAGTCCGAGGAGGGTCATGTGCAGCGCGATGGCCAAGGAGGGCGAACACCTCGCTAGTACTGAACGGCGTGATGGTTGCTGCTGCTCATTGCCGAGCCTGCACTGTTGATTTCGGTGAGCGTAGGGTTATTTCATGGGAGAGCAAGACAAGGCCGCTGCCGCCGCGGGATCGAGAGGGTCGTGTCGGCACGGTGTGTAGCTGACGTTGAGGCGGTTGCGAGACCAGCGATGAGGATGTGGCAGGAGTCGTTGAATCGTGAATGGCCAAGTCGAGGAAGAGCCGACATGCTAAAGGCACCAGCGAGAGCGCTTGTGATCTGAAGATATGGATACTTTATGTTCTCTGCAGTGTTGTGACGTTGGCGAAACGAAGACGAGACGAGCAAGACATTGGCCCCCGATGTGCGAGTCGAGCATTGTTATGTGTGAGGAAAAATAAATGAGAAGCGTTCGTGTGGCTCCAACCGAGTACAGTAGGTACGTGGTAATAGTAGTACGACTGACGACGCGTCGATATACTTGGCAATGGGCCCCGCATCTGTACATGGTCTGGGTATTTGCCATGGCCATGCGAGGTACCCGCTGAGAGGCGTAGGAGATACGTTGGATCCATTGCGACGAATTCGACCTCATGGCCGAACGAACCTTAGCAGAACGCTCCTAAGGACGCAACAACGCGAAAGAAAAAAAAAATTGTAAAGCTCGACGCCATCTTGCCTCTACTTTATTGATCTTTTGGTTCAGAAACGCTATTCACAACTTCATCAAAAACCCAGGTGCGCCGGGGCAGACAGGCTCAAGGCCCGCCGCATGCATAAGATGGATGAGAACAACTTGAAGGGGAAATTACAGTAGTTGTCCAGGCGCCCGCTTGCCTGGCAATGTACTATCAGGAGCCATGCGAGCAAGAAGAGGTCCGCTGATTCCAAGGATTCGCATCACGTCAGTCCTACTCCGTACAGTACAATCAAATAAGAAAACATGAAGCATAGTTATTTTGCGTGTTTCCTTCGCCATGTCCATCGACGGTGGATCCCCCCTCCCGCCGCTACTGTCGTCGTGTCGTCTCTTCGCCTCTCTGCCTGAGTGGTCTCGCCTCCACAGCACTGACGCAACATCCATTCGCCAACGAAACCAACCCTGGCCTGCCTCATCGTGCGTGCATCAACCCCGAGTTTCTAGCGACGGCACAACACAAACGCCATCATTATCGGCTTCATCAGACCGTTCAGTGACCTCATCAGGGACTGTCCCTTTCGTAGCCATCTTCCGCTCCACCCTTCTTTTGTCATCACTCGCGCCTCGAGGGCTGCCCGCCAGTCATCATGATGAGCTGGTGGTCGTCCTCGGCCAACACGGCCTTGGATGATCAAATCGAAAAGGCGACGAGCAGCAGCTTGTAAGCAGTCACCACCCATCATTTGGTACTAGATCGGGACTGACACTTCTGCATTCACAGGGAAGACATTGCCTTGAACCTCGAAATTTCCGACATCATCAGATCGAAAACCGTTGCCCCGAAGGAGGCCATGCGATCGTTGAAGAAGCGAATAGGGAATAAGAATCCAAATACGCAACTGAGCGCATTGAACGTGAGGCCCCAGTTTCAGCTTTGGATCCAGCTTTTTAATTTTGTCCCTCTTTCTGCGTCTTTTATTGGATGTTTTCCTTCTCTGTCGTTGATGCTGACCAAACCGGCATCGTTGCAGCTTACAGATACCTGCGTCAAGAACGGTGGATCTCACTTCCTCGCAGAGATCTCTTCGCGCGAGTTTATGGACAATCTAGTATCACTCCTGCAAGCCGTGGGGCCAGTCGCCGTCAATGCCGATGTGAGATCGAAGATGCTCGAGCTTGTTCAATCATGGGCCGCCGCCACCGAAGGCAGACACGATCTATCGTATATTGGTGAGGTCTACAGAACGCTGCAGCGCGAGGGTTACCAGTTTCCGCCACGGGTGACGGTGGCGAGCAGTATGATTGACAGCAGTGCGGTACGTTGCGAATAAGAAACCGACCTGGGGGTTGTCGACGCCGTTACATTTGGACTGACCATTCTCACAGCCACCCGAATGGGCCGACTCGGATGTTTGCATGCGATGTCGAACCGCCTTCACGTTCACAAACCGAAAGCATCACTGCCGCAACTGTGGCAATTGTTTCGATCAACAATGCTCCAGCAAGACCATCTCTTTGCCGCATCTCGGGATTCACGCGCCGGTTCGGGTAGATGACGGTTGCTACGCCAAACTCACAGGCAAGGGCTACAAGGAACTTGGTCCTCCCGACAAGTCACCGACCTACCCGCACAAAACGCGCAGCACATCAGCCATGCAGCCGCGAAACGCTCGAGTGGACGACGGCTTCGACGAAGATTTGAAGAGAGCACTAGCAATGAGTCTGGAAGAGGTCAAGAGCAGCTCCAGAGGCTATACGGCGCCGTCCACGAACGGGAACGGCGTGCCAAAGGGCTCATCAAAGCCCGAGCAAGACAAAGAAGAGGACGAAGATTTGAAGGCAGCAATTGCTGCATCTCTCCTTGATATGGAAGAGCAGAAGAAGAAGCATGCCGCGGTGCTGAAGGAGCAAACGGCAAAGCCATCATCCACCGCTGAATCATCCGAATCCTTTAGACTGCCCAAGAATGATTACGAGTTGACACCGGTTGAAGCCGAGAACATCAATCTCTTTTCCACTTTGGTGGATCGCCTCCAGACTCAACCCCCGGGAACCATCTTGCGAGAGCCGCAAATCCAGGAACTGTACGACAGCATAGGACACCTTCGGCCGAAGCTCGCACGTACCTATGGTGAGACTATGAGTAAACATGGTAAGTTCAGTCTGCCCTTTTTGGCGTCGTCCATGTCGCCTGGATTGGTCGACCGTTGACTTGGTATTGTCAGATACTTTACTGGATCTCCATGCCAAGCTGTCCACGGTCGTGCGATATTACGACCGCATGCTGGAAGAACGTCTTTCGAAGGCCTACAGTCAGCAGAGCCTTGGCGCCTATAACTTGCCGCACCCCCGTCAGTCCTCGGGAGCGTACGGCTCCATGCCGTCACAACCTCCCAGCAACCCAGGCGCAGCCGAAAGCTTCTATACGGGACAAGTACCTCCCGACTTCCAGCCGCAGCCGCCATTAACTCATACGTATCAAAACCAACACCAACACCACGTTTCGCCACAGCAAATACCCTCTCATGCTCCGTTCTCTTCATACGGTCAGCTGCCTGAGCCTCACGCAGGCCAATACTCGGCAGCCCCGATGACGGACAGCTGGCCGTCGAGAGCGCCGTCAGTACCGTCAGCTGCCCAGAATCAATATCAGCAGCATCCGCCGCAGCCCCAGCCGCAGCCCCAGCCGCCGGAAGCCTCACAAAGGATGCAAACACCGCAGCAGGGTGGCACATCCCCCTCGGCTGAACGTCGGGGCTCCTCCTTCTATTATAATCCGCCACCGCAACAAGCGGCGCAACCCTCATCTGGTCCCCTAGCCGGTTCCCCGGCCGGTCCTCCAACTGGGCTGTCCGCACACGCGTCTTCGCCTGACGCGATGGCTTCTCCGTATCCCAATCTTCAGCAGTCACTGCCATTTCAGGGGCCTGCTTCTGTTGCGGCGCCAGATCAGACGAATCCTGCACAGGCCCGAGCTCAGCCGACGCAGACTGCACGTCGGCCATCACAGCCAGTGCCAGCAGCTCCGCAGCCGCGGTCAGCAGCTCCTTTGCAACAGTACTGGCATCCAATGCCGCAGCATCTTTCACAACAGCCACCAGCAGCCTCGCCAGCATTAGCATACACGGGTTATATGGGAGACGCATTCCCGTCTGTTCCACAACACGAGCCTGTCAAGGCACCGGTCCAGGAGGAGGCTTTAATTGAGCTCTAAGAAAGAGCTGCCATTAAGCATGTCAGATATCTGCCTTTTGTGGGTGTGGCTGTGTGTCTGTGTGGGGGGGCCTTGAGGTTGAAGTGGCCAAGATATGTGCAGGTAGTCTACACCAATTACTAGGTAGTCAATCAAGAAGCACACAGGGATCAATACAGATAATCTGTTGTAATGTCTAGGATATTGACGGACGGACGGCTGGCTGGCTGTTTACTCGCTTGGTTGCTTGTTGGAGAAAGTGTCGTCATACTTTGTTGTCAGCGCATACAACTCTAGTAATCTATTAGTTGCACCTGCCCAGACGAGAAGCTCCGCAGTCCGGAGGGGAGGAAAGAGGCCGGGCGGGCAGGTGTGACCCGGAGGAGCGTGGGGGCCCACTTGACTCATACTTCCGCAGCCGGAGGGCAGTGCATTGATGAGATGGGTTGATGCTGTTGGCTGTTTGGTGACGCTGGCCAAGAAGATTCAATACTTGACTTTAAGCCAAGGCCAAGCAGGGACTGTACGCTGTACGTAAAGGAGAGGCGGTCAGTATTGGCAGCTTCTATTTGTCTCTTCTTCCTTCTTCTTCTCCTTTCTTCTCCGCCTTCCCGAATTTCTCTCTCTTTCTCTTTTTTCCCCCCCTAAACAAGCAAACTGTCCTGTCCGGTCATCGAGCCATCGTCACTTTTCCTCTCACGCAAGGAATATGGCCCCAACCATCCATCTCGTCCGCCACGCCCAAGGCCAGCACAACGTGTGCGTCGAGAACGAAAGTCTGCGCGACCCCCTGCTGACCCATCTGGGCATGGAACAATGCGCCATCCTCCGAGCCTCGTTCGCGTTCCACGGCAAGCTCACGCGCCTCGTAGCCTCGCCGCTCCGCCGAACCATACGCACCGCCGAGCTGTCCTTTGGCCGGCCGGGCCTGCAACCCATCATCCTGCTCGACTCGCTGCAGGAAGTCTCGGACGCGCCGTGCGACGTGGGCTCGAGCAAGGACGACATCCGCGCCGAGTTTGGCGGCCCCGACGACGTCGATCTAACCCGGGTACGGGACGACTGGACGGACAAGGGCCCTGGCAGCGTCTTTGAGCCGACGCTCGAAGCCGTGACTGCGCGGGCTGCCGAGGCCAGGCGGCAGCTCAAGGCGATTGTCGACGACGCTCAGGGCGGGGATGCGGCTGTGGTTTCGCACGGGGGGTTTCTGCACTTTCTGACGGACGATTGGGAGGACGTGCCCCTGGGAAAAGGTATTGATTTTCTTGTCTAACCCTTTCCTTTTTATTCTCTTCTTCTCTCCTTGGCTTTTGTGTTTAGAATTCTCCCAAGCAAAACATGGAGAGCACACGGACGCAGACACTAACACGGCAATCTTTTTTTTTTTTCACAGCCACCGCCTGGACAAACTGCATGTGTCGTTCTTATCACTTGGTCGACTCGCCAGACGACGAGGGCGAGGACCGTCTCCGGTTCGTCGAGACTCCGGACAGCTGGGCCCGGAGACAGCCCGCTTCGAGAAAGCAGCTGACGTGGGCCGAGCAGCGGGAGCTACGTGCCACGGTGCAAAAGAGAGTCGGGCCGGTTCTCAAAATCAAGACGACGCCAAAATGACTTTTGATAAAGGGGAGGAAGGGGAAGGAGGCAGACGGGGTTATAGGACCAGAAGGACGAGAAGCTTTTGCATCGCATCGTCATGGTTTACATACCTATCAGCCACAGCAACAACCAGAAAATTGCTACTAGATGGAAGAGAAAGACATAGAACAGCCGCGAGGCCCAGAGAAGGTTTTTTTTTTTTTTTTAATTTTCCTTCTTCCTCTTCGTTCTCCTTTTTTCCTCATTGGTATTAACAATTGCGTATTGACCCTCCAAAAATGTTGTGTTGGTTTCGCTCCCGGTTTGCTGCCAATACCGTCAAAGAGTCCATCCATTACACTAGGACAGAGCTTGTACTGTAGGACAGTAAGAGGTTGCAGCAGCCAGCCTTTAGCTTTGCCTGATTCCGCCAGCGAAAAAAAAAAAAGAAAGAAAGAAAGAAAGAAACAAGGCCCCACCCATTGTCGGCTCTTGCCGCGATCAATCGCTTGGTACGTGCTGCTGAACGTAGGAGCGGGTCACAATCACGTGGTGCCAAGCCCCTTTCCTTTCCTGCACGACAATAGAAGGCGTCATACAACACAAGTTTGCTGCACTCGCTCGCACACACAAAGGCTCGGGATTGTGGTGTGGAACATCACCACATGACTGACTGATGGCATGGCGTGGCAGCATCATCATCATCATCACCGCCGCCGCCACCACCACTACCACCCTCCCATCTTTTTCTTCGTAATTCCCCTTACCCATCTTCGTGTCTACCGAATGCCGCAACAGTTTGTGTCGAGTGGACAGTTTGACAGGCTGATCAGATGTAACGTGAGATGGAAGCCATGTACGCCCAGAGTCATCGTCATCAGCTTCGAATCCCAATCATCAGACTTGTTGTTGCTTTACTAAAGAGGAACGAAAAGAGCACATGTCCTATCGGTGAGCTCTGTAAGAGCTCGCGTCATTATTATCGTCAATATCGTCGTCGTCATCATCATCAGTAAACGTCCATCCTTCTAAACGCGCATTCAATCAAAAGCAGGTCCGATGTTTCAGTCCTCTCAAATGAACAGCGTCATTTGTGGTATCGAGGATGCACATTCCCTCGACCTGTCTCAATCTGGCTCCCTCTTCTCGGGATAGTCATCCTCCGAATTGACCACGCAGATCGACTTGTACCTTACGCAAACCATGCGGGCACAGAGAGGAAATGCCAAGAATCAGTAGCAGCCACAAACTCAAAAGCCTTTCCTTTCCCTTATCTCTCTCCCCCTACCTTCTTTCCTTTTTCCTTTTCCTTTTTTTTTTGTTTTGAAAAAACAGGCAAAATTCTCAACGGTCAGCAAATCGTGAGGAGAAAAACAACATGCGGGACTGCTTGGCTGCGATGAGCGCCATCATGTTTCAGGCTGGATCCGATAGGGCAAATCGTGCTCCTTGATTGAAACTGAGTGAACAGAGAACGAGCAGTGTTTGGACGATCATAGACTGAAAACAGCACAAGCGAAGTTGCCCAAACACCGTCTGGACAGTAGAATCCAACATCCGGCTTCCACAGCCGGGTGATCCATGCTGAGCTATATTCTCACCACCTTTCCCCTCATCCGCGTGTTCAACTTGATGCTGTTAGAAAGATGTGTCAAGTTGATACAACGAAGGAGAATCGGTGCTGGTAAAAAATGGAATGTTTTTTTTTTCCTTTGATGCGTGCGTGCGTGGACTGCTTCAGAAGAGTCGCCTGAATGACAAAAGCCAAGGAGAATGACAAGAATCAAAGCTAAAGCAAGCCTCCAATGGTGCCTTGCCGGAGAAAAGAGTCAGCCGTAAGCGTCGCGTGATCGGAGTGCTCTAAAATGTCGTCGTCACGTAAATCGTCAAGTCGTCGTTTTGCGACAGAAAGGCCGGGCTTCAGGTCCTAAGGCCTCCAATGATTCTTCAATGAATGGTAGTGTCCTCACTCAGATCATCTTCTCCCTCGTCTCAGAAAAGAATCATTCCAAAGGACGGTCGGCGAGGAAGACTGTAAAAAGAACGTGCTTTTCCCGGAAATGATCGCGGAGCCTTTCCAACAAGCCTGTGCATAAGGGCACGTCTTTACGTGTTTGTTTTGCTGCCGCGGTTCCAGAGTGACAGAGAAGGATCAAAAAGCGCGTCGCAACTGTGGTTTATCGTCCAGCTGTTCAAGTGCCCAAGTGAATCATGTTCTTATTCGAAAGATGAAGTAGACGATCCACTGGAGTGTGTTCCGGATCTGCGACCATTACGCTCAATGCCTTGCCTGGACGATGTGTGGCGACTCTTGCGGCGATGGCCTGTATCAGACGCGGCCGGCAATCCTTGGACAATTCCGTTCCGGGCAAGCATACCACCATTCACAGAAAAATTCCTGCAGACCATAAAGGCACGCATGGCGGCATTCTCTTGGGCCAAAGTATCGGATTCATATGCCAGGTCTGTTTGATACTCACGGCCATTGACCAGAACTAAGCAGGTATAACCGTTGTGATCTCGATAGCACTCGTAAGCAGGGTCAGTCCAACCTCGGCGGCGGCAAAGACCTAAGAAAAACGATAAGAATTGATCAGCATTCAGAGAATCCGTAAAGGTTCTTTTGCCATCCAAAAGCTGTCATGCAAGTCTCTTTCAACGCAAAGTGGCGGGATTTTTTCTCTGTCTCTCTCTCTTTTTTCTTCTCTCTCTCTCTCTCTCTCTCTATCTCTCCCTCTCTTTTTTTTTAAAAAAAAAAAGTTATCGGGAAAACGCCCTGCGACCACAAAAAAAAACTCTAGTATGGCTGCAGCAGTGAAACCATAGAATCCATTTCAGTGAGATGAGTCAGAATATAAGACACACTGACAGCGACGCCGCTGAGACGATACATGGTAGACTGGCATGGTTCAAGCATCTGGGAGACGCTGCAATTCACGTGTGCTGTCGTGGAGGAAGCAGTCCTTGGGCGGATACGACACAGTTCCACGTTTGAACAAGAGACAAGAACACCGCGGGAGGCATTGGTCAACTTACTCTCCAAGTATTGCATATAGAACCCAGCCATCTCTGGGTCGCTTTGTTGGTAAATTGAGCAAGGGCTCATATGAAGGAAGCAAAAGAAGGAGAAGATGGTAATTTGAAGAAGCCAAAGTATGGCAAAGGAGCCAAATTTGAGCTGGAGCAGCCGTCGAAGATGTCTTTGGGCCTTTTCCGTTTCTTGAGCGAGGTTTCGGTCTTTGGTGAAAGAGGTTTTTTTTCTTTTTCTTTTTTTTTTTTCCTTCTCTCTCTAGTCAGGCAGACTGAATGAGGAAGGTGGATGCAAGGCCAGGCTGGCGAGGAAGTAATAGTGCTAATGAGAATCAGAATACGCGAGAGTTCAAGCCTGAGGAGTCGATGTTGGCTCGGAGGTGACGAGGGAAGAGACGACTAAAATAAAAGGAGCAGCGAGCCATTGCAGGCCTGGACAGCTTGGGGGTGTAGGATGAGGCCGGGAGGGGAGTCGGCCTTCGTCCATGGTCGAGGGCCGACTCCAAGGCCGGTCGAGCCACCGACAACAAGGCATGTGTGTTTTGATAAAAGAAAACCTCTTTTAGCGCGTATTCGGGGCTGTCTAACGACACGGAGACGCGTGAATGGAGGCAATGCGAGCAAACGATTGCGGCTCTCGAAAAAGAGTGTGACCCATATTGATGTGTTGGCGTGCTTCATTGCCAGTTGACACAAGAATCACTACGCACTAGACCGCTCCACTGCGGCGACGCTTGGGGTGGGCATGCGAAGCTGCCTTTTCACAAATACCATCCGGGATCCTTCTTCTTGTGCGTCAGTGCCAGGCCACCGAGGAGTTTGGAAGACGCCAATTGGGGCTTCTCTTCATTTGTTGCCAAAGTCCAAGAGGAAGGTCTGCGGCCAGAAGAAACCCTTGGCTGCCGGATTCCTGACCGAATTGTCGGCAACAGCATATTTTGCGCAGTGCGTTTCGAGAAGTGTACGTCTTCCATTTCTTTTCTTCTCCCTTCTCCTCTTTTCTTCCCTTTGAACAGCCTTCTCGTCCCTTCGTTATGCCTGCCCTCAACGCAGCAACGTAAGAGTATGTGCCGAGCATAGAAGTTCGTCTCACATTGCATACCCCACCAGACTACATCATCATGCTGCCGTATTCTTGGCATTGCATACCCTTGTCATTAGCTTCTTCCACTCCATGTGCCTATGCAAAGAAGATCATGTTCTCAAGACAGGAGGGAAGAAGCGTGGAGCCGGTCGACCTAGACTCGAGCCCAAGGCATTAGCGGGGTGGCGAAAGGCTGCAAAGCTTGCGCCCATGTGTCGTGGCGAACGAAGGGCACATGTCCAGAGAGGGCTTGAGCATGGACCCTCCGCTGGGTATCTGGTTGGCTACCATAAGACGAATCTCTAAGAGATCTCTTTTTGGTTGCCGCTAATGCACACTGGGCCCAAGTCATTTCGATACCCTGACCAGCCGACATGGCATCGTACAGTATCCGAAGTAATAAATCCTTATACTAAGTAGCGTATACGCAATTCTCGACGGGGCTCCGATCAGGGCACTTCGTGTTTTTTCAACCCTGGTTGTCTTGGCCGTGTCTTTGCAGGGGCTAACAAGGGCCGTCCGGCGGGCTGACGTGGGGGGCTCTCGATGTGTCGGCTGTGCTGTATGTTTCCCCCAAACCTTGAATGGACACAAGACTTGCATTCAAAGGTCCTCCAGGACATGCCAAGATGGTCCTGACTGTGCCTTCCAGAGGAGAAGGGACTTGAGAAGCCATCCGTGAGCTGCTGTGTCTTGAGCAACCGTCCAACAAACGTACATGAACTGCGGCAGCCTAGCCGGCATCTTCCCGGCTGGCCAGCCAGCTCAATAACTGCCGTAGTCGAAGACAGATGGAATATCGAGAGGCTGGGAAGAGAGGCACAGCAGCTCCAACTCAACAATATTCCGAAAGCCTCCCCGGCTGCTTCTCTCATCCTTGCTTGACAAGCGGGGCTGTCGACAACAACCGATTGAGAAAAAGAAGTGCTGAATGGCCACCGTCAAAAATCTGGGTCATCCAGCTTACATCCAGCTTACACGGCCGTGAGGAGATGATAGATTGTGAGCTTCTCCGCGCCATCAACGGTGAGAACACCCTGGTTGATTGGACGAAAGCAAGCAGAAGAGGGGCCGCTCTTCCGCCGGGAGCAAGAGTGGCCTAGCTTGGATCCTTATGCACCGATGAGTTGGCAATGCCGCCGCCTTGCGCTGGTGTCGATGGAGAGAGGCGAGAAATGCAGCCCGCTTGAAGGGCCGCCATCGGTATTGAAATCGCGTACAAACCTGGCGGCCAATGGCGCCGCCGCGGCCTTGAAAGCTGCTCACGTCTTTGAAGAAGCGCGGGGTATACTTGACGAGAACATCGGCAGCCTTGCAAATTCATGTCCCGACGTGGGCCAATGCTTTGGTGGCAACCAGAATTTTTTTTTTTCGCTAGACGAAATTGTTTCGCTGCCATCGGAGAGAGAGTGAATCATTCGTGACCAAGCAATTCTCAACCCTGGGTACCTACCGAGGCACCTACTACCCTGCCGAGTGAGTGTGGATGAGGGCTTGCTCAAATCGTGCATCTGTGGCTTTTCAAAGCCGATGTAACGCTCACTCCATGCCAACCCGAGCTTCTTGGCGTCCTCGAGTCAGAATCGCACTCTGCAGTCGAGATGCCATGCCGGTACGACGAGTTTGAAGACAAATAGACAAGCCGAACAGCGTGCACTTGCGAAAAGAGGGTCCCATGCAATGTCGATATGTGGTGGATGATTAGGGCCAAAAAGGCACGCCACTTGACCGACATCATTCGAGAACTGCGTTGTCATTAGCAAAGGCTCGGTATACACACGGACAATGGCATATTCTATATTGACACATAACCTCCACAGTCAAGTCCCCGCACAAGGCACAGGCCATCCACCCTTGCGCAGGACTGGCGGCACAGCGCCGGCAGTGCTAGCCAAACCGTTGCCGTTCGGCGTTGTACGTACTGACATGGCTTCAGCGCCGGAGCGGAAGCTCGATGACGGCTGAGATTTTGATCGTCCCTCCAACCCCTGGACAGAAGCCCTCAGGTTTGGAATCGGCCAGAGGATGCTGCTACTTGATGTATGTGAAACAGGTTCAGACGTTTGGCCCCTAGCAGGTTCCTCAGCATTGCGTCCCGAACTTCCATGCTGCTGACTTTGCCCAGCAGCCAAGTCACAGAGCGCTTAAATACTCCAATCACGGTCGATCCCATAGAGCTTTCGCAGCTGGCTTCAGCCTCATGGGGGCAAGCAACCATGTGGCAACCGGGACACCGGTAGGCTGTTGTCTACAACCCAGATGGGATTCTACTCGCTTTCATTGGATTCGGATTGTCGTGTCATCGTCATCAATTTAGCTGATCTGTCGAATTTCGTTAGAAGTGTCGTGCTACCAAAGACAAGAATCGCGCCCTGGCGGTCAATCTGGATGGCCATCAAGTAATGCAGCCGTCGCGGGCACTAGCCGGTTTCTGGATCTCAGGCTCAACCTCGTACATTTGTGACAATCCAAATCGTTTTGGACCGAGATTAGAGAGGGGAAAGGGGGGAAGGGAATCAGACTCGTTGGGCACAGTGCTCTGTTGCTGGGGACACAGCAACCCATCTCGTCACAGCCAGAGGCCAGGAAGCAAGCACACCCCCGCATGAACGGGCACAAGCAGGGCCCCGATACGTCGACGAGCGTGTTCGAGGTTCAAGGATCAAAATGAGCAGCGGTGGCGTTTGCAGGAAAAAGGCATGCGTGGAGATTGCAGAAGAAAAGTGAAACCTGACGTTGCAGACATTTCATGCTGAAGTACCTGAGGAAGGAGCCAGGAGAAATGCGACTTGGCTGCACTGGAGCAGATCGCGGACTCCGGGAAGATCAGGGAAGTCGCGGAAGGCACGGTCAAGGAATAGGTCAGCACCTACCTTTCCGAGGTAAATTGACGACAGTGATCGAGAAAGTTACCGTCGAACACGGAATGCATCATCCCCGCTCACGCCCCCATTCGTTCATGTCGCTGCAGCGCAGCCTCGCAATGGCTCGTCGATTTGCTCGAATTGGGAACCGCATCACGCCCAAGTCTATGCACTGCTCTCCGATCGTTCAAGCCATGTTGCCTTCCTAGATGCAAATACCCCCCCCCCCC
>JMQE01001291.1:0-25880 GCA_000731825.1 Hypocrella siamensis | reverse complement strand
ATACCCACTGTCATCCATTGCTCGACATTGATCTACGTCCGCTGGGTGTGGCGGATGACGCATTGAAAAACTCATTGATCTTGTCCATGATCTGATGCTTTGTGCATTAAATTATGGTCACAAAAAAACTTTAAAATGAATAAATATTTATTAAATATAATAAATAATATATTAAAAAATTTATTAATTTTATTTATAATTTAATATTTTATATATTAAATTATAATTATAAAAAAAACTTTAAAATAAATAAATATAATATAATATAATTATAATTAATTATAATTATATTACACTATACTACAAATACTACAAGCTGTAGTGTAATTCACTCCAATGCTCTGGTCCTGGCCCTCAGAGGAGAGGGCAGACGGCGGCGCGCGGCGTCTAATAGACCAGCCTTGCCAATGCCCGCGCTCATCTCGCCCTCCAAGCCCAACCATGGTGGCATTCTCGACTTGTTGAATACCGCCCAGGGCCATTTGGACAAGCGGCCCGACGCGCAGCTCCCCAAGACTGATGCCTCTAGAGGCACCTTCCCTTACGCCCCCGAAATGGACGCCATCCTGACAGACATGGGCAAGGAGGAGGCTGCGACCAAAAGGGCAGGTCTTCTAGCCAAGAAGGACAATGCCGGACCTGCCCGTTCCAGGGCTGCACCGTCGGGAAGCAAGCGTCACATCTCGTTTAGAGGCGTTTGGGAGTAGGACGTCGCTTGAAATGCCGAAAAAAAAATTGGATAGCATACGCAGGCTAGCAAATACACGGCAAGGGTTAGACTTGCTGAGCTCAAGTCACAATGTCATCTTGAATCAACGGCTGCCTTGCAATTGAAGCCATGTCGGCAAAGGGCCTGTGACTGCGCATCCATCAATGCTAGTGTCTTAGAAAAGTCTATCGCACAGAGAATCGCAGTGCGCATCTTCACACGAGGGCGCTCAGGAAAGTTTGTGGTCCCGTGTCCCACACTCTGTAAGCTACAGCGATCGGGACGACCAAGCAGAATCGGTGAGGGGAAAAGTCAGAAGAGGGGGTAAGAAACCAGATGCCGTGTTTTGACGCAGCCGGCGACGGTTTGGATCATGTTGCCTGCCGGTGGGTTGCAATCAAGACAGAGCCAGGACCCTGAGATCTGGCGTTGCATCCGGCACGCCACCCGCGCCTTTTTTTTTGCATCTGCACAATGCACGCCATGACAAATCGATAACTGTCTCTCTTCGTCTCCACCAGCTTTGCGTGAGACATTTGGCCGTCTTGGAAAGACGACCATGCGGGCTAGCCTCATCGTGGAATCCCGAGAGCAAACATGTCGCAGATCTGATCTTGTTCCCGGCCCCCTTCCCGTGCCCCCTTGCATTTTGTTCTACAGCAATGCGGCAAGATTGATCCAATAATTGGCTCAGCCGCTGCGCTCGGTACTGGATACGGAGAAGGAGCTCCGATGCGGAATAGGGTGCATCCATTAGTTACCCAACCCTCTGGATTGCTTCTGTTGCATCTCGGTCCGGGCATCATGCCAGCTGCTGCAAAAGACGACAGTTACAATCCCGCACGCAAGATTTACAACAAGAGCCGAAATGTTCTCGCACGCTGTATATAGAGGGCGTCTTGCCGCGGCCAGATTCCCCAATCAACTCTCCCCATAATCCTACTTGCCATGATGCTGTCCGAGCGGTTCCTGGTCGCGTTGACCTTGGTTCCTCTCGTCGCCTCTCGCGATGGCCTTCACCTAGCCACCAACGGCCTGTTGCAGATCCCCCCCTCCTTCTCCGGCAAGGGCATCGCTCTGTTCCCGGCGCACCATCCCGACCATGAGCCGGCCGACCTCGAGCACGTCACGCCCAGCGTGAACCAAGAGCTGTACTACACCCAGGAGGGTCACCGGCGTGAGTTCCCTTGCTTGAGTCCCCCCATCATTCACACGACGTGCTGAAGCAAGGGCCGGGGGTGAATCAGCTGCCGTGCACGGCGCCAAACACGGAAGCATAAAGGCCGTCTTCAACCGTCCGACCGTCGTTTTGGACCACACCAGCCATCTCACTTCGATTGATTGCCGTCCAGGCAGCATCAACGTCTGCTTCAGCCGCGAAGCGTACCAGCAGGCCGAAAAGACGTGGCAGCAGTCGCCAGAGCTGCACCTCATCACGTACCACGTGGGTTGTGGCGACGAGACGACGGGGACGCGGTCCGTCTTTCTCGCTCAGCAGCCTCGCTTCGACCCGTCGTCGGGCTGCGTCTCGGCCAACACAACCTTGATTGAGAAAGAGGCCGCGCTGGCCTCGGGCGAGATTGCCTGGGGCACGTACCAGCACCCGGTGCACGCCAAGAGGACGCCAGTCAAGGGGCACGTCCGCGCTTCTGTCCCTGCGCCGGCCAGCACTTCAGACGACGACACCGCTGGCATCGTGGACCAGGCGGCATCTGTGGTGCCGGGTCTGGTTGGTACAGGGGACGACTCGTCGCTGTCGCCGCCGCTCAAGCCCGACGCAGGCGGGACGAGTCCCAACGTCGACATCACCGAGGATGCGGGCTCGCTGGACGACTTCTTTGGCCTTGGCGACATTGACGCAAGTCACATTCATGACCTGGTTCCCGCCGATGAGGACCTGGACTTTATCGAGCCCGACGGCGAGGTCGGTGATGAGGATGAGGAAAAAAACGGCCAGCAGCGTCGTGCATTGCTCGGGCCGAGACGTATCTGGTCAGCACGGCTCCAGAAGCGCGGCATAGTCGATTTCTTTGAAGGCGTGTACGACGGCGCCAAGAAGCTCGTCAAGGTACCAACATCCTTCTTTCCTTTTGCTCCTCCAAATCTTCCCCGTCACTCCACCTCGCAGTGTTGACGCGCGCAACCCCAGGCCGCAGCCGACTTTGTCGAAACCGCCGTCGACGTCGTCGTCAAGGCCGCCGAGACAGTCGTCAAAATAGCAATTGTGGCGGCCAATCTCATCGCCGTACCGTTCGGGGTGCCTTTTGACCATTCCTACCACAACGACTTCAACTTCACCCACCATCTCCGGAGCGACTCGTCGACGACGAATCGCCCACCGCCCATCTTTGGCAACACCGACGGCTTCAACCTCGCGGGCAGCGGCACCATTTTCAACGTGCAGTGCGCCAAGTGTGGCATTCACGCGGATTTCAGCGTCGATGGCCGTCTGGCATTCGGCATCAAGGATGGCATTACCGAGGGGTCCATTGCGCTAAATAACCACGATGCCTTCACTATCGATGCTGTTTTCGGCATCACCATAGAAGCAAATTACAACAAGCCCCTCAAGGGTTTCGAAAAGGAAATCTTTGCCGCGGCATTAAGTCCCCTCACCATTCCTGGCATCGTCACGATAGGTCCCGAGCTGAGCATAAACGTGGCCATGGACATGGACTTCACCGGGTACGGAGAGTTTCTCCTCGGAGGCAGCCTGTCGATAGACTCTGGTACGGCGATGCTGAGCTTGGTCCGCCAAAAGGACAACAAGCTCATTGGGTTCAGCACGAAGTTTACCCCCGTCGCACAGGTAAGCAGCCAGCCAGCTGCTCAGCATGTCCCGTCCCTAGGCTGACGACACGGCAACTTGTAGTTCAACGGATCGCTCTCGGCATCCATCGAGATGGGACTCCCCATCGCTCTTGATTGCGGCATCGACGTCCTCAGTGGAAAGTTCAAAAAGACCGTCGGCCTGGTCAACAAGCCTTCCGTGTATGGCGCCGCTTCCATCACGACCGACTCCAAGGCAAAATGCGCCAATGGCATCGAGTTGCGCGCCGGTATCAAGAACCGCATCTATATACACGCGCTGAAATCCTGGGACTATGACATTCGCACCGATGTTCTTTACGAGAAGAGCATTGCCTGCGTGACGTAAGTGTCCTTTTTTCCCTACAAGCACACAGGACTTAGTCACTCACGCTACTTCAGGGCAAGCGGCTTCGACACCAAAAACGTACGCCCCGATACGTCCGTCTTCAAAAAGGTGACGGATGCGGTAGGCGCCGATGTTTCCGCCGTCAAGCCACCCATCAAGGATGTTGCCGCCAACCTCACGCGGCATCACGGCGCTGGCTTCCGTATCATCATGGACGAAAAGAAGGAGTCTATCCTGGTCGCGGGCACGGATGGATACATCTATCTCGTTCCCACAAAGGATGCGTACGATATTAGCTCGCCCTGGGGAACTGTTGATGTGAAATCTAGTGCTGTCAATCTCGATGTTTTTGGCCGCATCATGGCCTATACGCCGGATACGGTCAAGGGGCACGCGACCGAAATCCGACTGTACGAGCCAAACCAGGTTCCCAAGAAGACGCGAGCAGGGTGCGTGGCCCCCCTCCCTGATTCTCATATGCGTCCTTCTCCCGTTGCCCCTGCTTACATCCTGACAGCGCGCTTCTCGAACTCAAGACGGACGAAAAGACGTACGGAGCCTACGCCGTCTTCTTGCGCCAAGCCGATCAGGATTTCATCTACTATCCGACCTTTTGCGCGTACCGCAGCAAGGGGCTCCGTCTCGTGCCTACCCGTTTCATCATGGACAAGGATAAGCGTCCTCACGCGGCCACCGACGCCGATGTTGTTGCCTTGGGGTTCGGTCTGAGTAATCTGGGTGCGTTGGGAGATGGAGGCTGTGCCACTGTGCGCTTGACGTCTACGCTGGACTAGAACGTGGACTCTGGGCGATGGTGCATCGTTGCAGTCCTGATACTGCCGTCTCTCTTCTTCGCTTTATATAGCAATTTGCAGGGCCCAAGATCTTCAGGACGATGAGCAACTTTTGGTCTGAATCTCCAGAGTAGAATGTCAATTAGCGCCAAACTTGATTTCTGCTTGTCATGTCCATCATGTGATTGACCCTTACAGACATGGTCCAAATTCCAAGTTCTCTCTCCTTACCCTCGAGCATGCAGCTTCACAACAATCGGGTCTTGCTCCTAGCGGGCCTGTGCCAGCCGCAACGGCGTGGGAAAAGATCGAGGTCCAGAGACAGAATAACCAGACCAGGACAAAGGACAAGGCACCTCGCTCGCTCGACGAGAAGTCTGGTGTGCCGTTCCGCCATAGACCTGTGGGAAAGTACCACGGTACGAATACGAGTAAAGAGGCAATCGTCTGCCAAAACATCTCTACCAGGATCTGTGCCCCGAGGAACACGACCCATGAGTACGGCTTGGAGCGGCTGTCGCGCGCTTCGAAGAGCGAACGGTTGACCAACAGGCGGGGAATGATTTGCTGATTCACCGTACTGTATATCATGGAGAGAAGAAAGATAGAGAAGATGATGTTGGTCAGCCCTTGGATGTCCCGAGGACTGTTGGTGAAGGACAATCCGTTGAACAGAGCCTGCAATGGGCATCACATCATGCCAAAATTAGCGCGTCGCGTCCTCGGGAGAGCATGTCCATCAACGAGACCAAAGAAACATGTCCATCAGATAAACCTACCAGACTGGTGCACAAGGTCATCTTGGAGTGCAGATACGTCGGGTCCCTCCAAAAATCTTGGCAAACCTGGGTAGTCACCAGGATAAACTGACGCAGCAAGGATGCGGCGAATTCAGGGCGAGTCGATTGGCCGCCGCCGCCGTCGGAAGAGCCACCTCCCGAATGCTTCGTCTTGTCTTGGCCTGCATCTTCTTGGCTTGGGCCGTCGTGACAACTGGCGCGGAACTTAGCGCTCCACGCGTCCGCGTCCTCGCCGCTGGTAATGTCCAGCACCCACTCGGCCGGGTTCGCCAGGGCCTCCGCCGAGTACGGGGGCGCGCCTCCGCTCTGGAAGTATTGCGTGACGACCGAGCCATCTGGCCCAATATCCCCAAAATACAGCATCTGTCCCGTACGGCTGAGAAGGAGCAGGCGGTCAAACATCTGGAAGATCTGTGTAGACGGCTGATGGACTGTGCACAAGACAGCCTGGCCGTGAGCCACGAGCTTGCCAAGAAGTCTGCAGATGGACCAGGCAGTTTGGCTGTCGAGACCCGATGTCGGCTCGGCTGTCTTGACGGTCAGTTCGTCGACTTTTTCATCGCCGCCCCGACCCGGGCTCCTCAGACGTACCCAAGAAGAGCAGCAGCTCTGGTTTTGCGACTAATTCAACCCCGATGCTCAGTCGCTTCCGTTGCTCAATGTTCAGCCCTGTTTTTGTAGTCAGGAAATCGCTCTCTTGCCGCCTTGGGGGCTCTGGAAGACTCACCTGCGCCGGGGAGCCTGACGACGGCGTCGGCATAGGGCCCCATGTCCAGAAGGCTCAAGATGGTGTCAAAGTAGGCGACCTGATCCTGCTCAGTCCCGGTCCCGCTCTGCCGCAGTAGCGCATTGAGCCTCAGAGTCTCGCGGACCGTCGCAGTAGGGGGATGCAGGTCTTCCTGCTGCGCGTAGCCGACTCTACGCTGGAAGCTCGAGTCTCGGGGCGCGCCTCACACGAGAACCTGACCGCTCTCAGTCCCAAATGCAGCACGATTGGCGAGAACATCCAGGCGCCATACGTACCTCGAACGCCGGGGCGTAGGCATTGACGATCAAGGCAAAGAAGAGCAGCACGGCACGGCGTTTCATGGTCTCTGCCGTCTATGGCAGGTTCAGGCGCTCCCGAGGACCAAAGCGAGGATAGAGTTTGCCACGATGGCCGCCACAACCGGACCGTGATGGTGTCGCAATCGCTGCATGCCTTGGCGGAGACATGCGCCAAGCTGTCGCCAGGTCGACATGATAGGTATGAGACCCTGTTTGCTAGTTCCGCCTTGCTGCTCCGTTTTGATCGGCCTCGTTGCGCCCGAGTCGGCCACAGCGCCGACGTCTGGCTTGTCCTGTTGTCTCTGGCGCCAGGCAGCTGCAAACTCATCGGGTGTCGACGGCGCCTCTTTCACGCCGCCCTGGCGCGTCACCCGCTCGCTGGGGCTTGTCAACGATGTCAAAAAGTCGGCCGTCGTCGACTGTGTTGGTCGCTCGAAGCCGAGGTCCTCGAAGTAGGCGGCAGCGTCGGCAGCGGGACCGAAATAGATCTGGCGGTCCTCGTACAGAAGCATGACCTTGTCGAATTTCTGGTTGGGAGCATCTTTCGTCAGCATTCCGGACAAAAGCGCTGGTCGAGACGGACGACTACATACCCGGTATTGAGCCTCCGACGTCTGGTAAATGGTCATCATGACGACGGACCGAGACTTGTCGGTTAGGCCTCGGAGCAGAGAGATAAAATTCATTGCCGTTGCGCTATCCAAACCCCTCGTGCTGTTGTCCCAGCATTGGTAACGTGCACCGCCGACGAGGGCCTCTGCGAGGCTGATCCGCCTCTTCTCTCCGCCGCTTACGCCACGGATTGTTGCATTGCCCACAGGCGTGGAGAAGGCCTTGTCCAGGCGAAACAGGGAAGCCACTGCGCGACTGCTGTCATTTCCTGGACGCGACGATACGTCCATGTCGAGGGTTGAGAGGTCGTCTCGAAAATTGGTTGCAAATGCAAGCGTCTGCCCAACCGTGAGTTCTGGAAAATGCACATCGAGCTCTGCCACATATACACGCTCGCCCTTTGGCCGATTCTGCATCTGCTGGTACGATATTCCTGCTGCGCAATCAGCATTGTGCCTTTCTCTGCCATTCCTCGGCTTTCAAACGTGGCTGTGGCTTCTCTCACCTCCGTAGCTGATGCCATGACTCTCCAGGTTGACGCCGTACGTGTCACCGGCAAGAGCTCTGAGGAACGTTGAACAGCCGCTGCCAGGGCGGCCAAGCACGAGAAGCATTTCCCCAGCGCCAACCGAGCCATGCATGGGGCCTAGAATTTCGACCCGTTTCGACTGTCGCGACCCCGAGAGCAGCCTGCGAAGCAACGCAGGAATGCGGAGAAGCCACGTGGCAAAGGTCGACTGATACTCGTCGGGCGTGATGTATCCATGGCAGCTGAATTCGTGGAAGCAGACTCCAGAGGTGGCCGAAGCATCAGACGTACCTGCCCCACAGTCGCGGGAGGCGCCAGCCATGGACTCGTCTTGGTTCAGACTGGCGTGCATTGCGAGCGTGGGGATGATCGGGCGGCGGATGTCTGCAGAGGATTGAAGAAACACGAAGCGATGAGTTGGCGTTTTGCCGGCTTTTTCCTCACGCGTCTTGGCTGTCCGTACGCGTTAGCTCAATCCCCCGAGTCTCTCAGAATATGGCCAGTGCGGCCAAAAGCATCGCTATTTCTCTCGCGGGTGTGCAAACATCGGCCAACCGACAAGTGTGGGCCGCAACCTGAGGACGACGCATTATACAATGCACATTCCCGTCACCACAGTGCGGACGAAGGACACATCGCACATGGCTCAGGCCATCCTGCCAGCCGGAAATTCCGGGTGAGATTAGGCAGCAACTCTGACGGACCAATTGGAGTCATTCTTCCCCCCATTTTTGCCCCCAAACCCTCGAATCCCTGGCTGAGCACCGGTGGGGATGATCGGGCGGCGGATGTCTGCAGAGGATTGAAGAAACACGAAGCGATGAGTTGGCGTTTTGCCGGCTTTTTCCTCACGCGTCTTGGCTGTCCGTACGCGTTAGCTTAATCCCCCGAGTCTCTCAGAATATGGCCAGTGCGGCCAAAAGCATCGCTATTTTTCTCGCGGGTATGCAAACATCGGCCAACCGACAAGTGTGGGCCGCAACCTGAGGACGACGCATTATACAATGCACATTCCCGTCACCACAGTGCGGACGAAGGACACATCGCACACGGCTCAGGCCATCCTGCCAGCCGGAAATTCCGGGTGAGATTAGGCAGCAACTCTGACGGACCAATTGGAGTCATTCTTCCCCCCATTTTTGCCCCCAAACCCTCGAATCCCTGGCTGAGCACCGGGCTACGGACCTGTGCTCGCCGCTACTACTCCGTGCAATACCATAATGTGTACAGTGGGTGCCAGAAGTTCTTGGCCGCCTAAAGGCGCGAGCAAAGGGGGCAGACGGCTAAAAAAAATCCTGCATCCTACTGCATGCACGGAGATACATACCGTACATAAATGTACGTGTCCGCCGTGAGATAAATCGGATGTGTGAGGGTGTGATGGTGCTGACACTGCGTGGCCCCGCGAGTCCATATTTCGTGTTTGTTGCCTTTTCTTGTGTCGGCGGTCGCTGCAGCCTCGTCTCGACACTGCGTTGGGGGTCATCAAATGACATCGAGTCGGCCCCCAAGTCAACGCGTCTACTCTGAGCATTGCGGGCTCGCGGACTTGCAAGCCAGCCTTCTGTATCAAGAACCCAAATGTTTTAAATATCCCTCTTGGACGGCTTTAATGCCGTCTCTATTCTCTGCTTTAGCCCATTGGTTTTCACTTGGTGCGCCCCCAACCATCCAGTCCGAGCATCCAATCCGAGTCGCAAGCTTCGTGCAGACTTTGCCAACAATGGCGCTCGCCAATTCCCGCTCGATAGTCTTCGGGTTTGCGAATGGGTTAATGTCCCTACAAACCTTCCATGTATGATTTCCTCGGGAGCCTGGTCATGACCAACCCGTGTCACTGACATGCAAGCCGTGGCAGATTGTGATTTGGACGGGCTTTGCTCTGTGTTGCTTGGCACTTGCTGGCCACCTTTGGGTTCGATGGGATTCCCTCGGGACCATTCTTGCAGAGGACTACACTTTAGCTGTTGTGCTTGTCGTACAGCTAGTGACCACTGTACTCTGCCAGCTTTTCCTCCACAAAATAGTCACGCCCCCATCAGACTTGGGGCAAATGTTAGTAGAAGGCTTGGTGGCAGTGACGACGGTTCAACTCGCAAACCTGGCCAACCTTTGGATGGTCAAGTTGAGCTTTTTGCTCTTCTTTCGCCGAGTCTTTTGTGCGGCTCGGCCCTTGTACCGCTGGGTCTGGTGGGGAGTGACGACTGTCACCCTAGCCTGTTTTGGCGTCGTCCTGGGGGTCTACCCTTACCGCTGCTTAGCCGGTCCACCTGCCGAGATTGAGATTATGGGGGAATGCAGCGGGAATGGCTGGGAATGGTTCCCGATATCCTCCGCACTAGATGCGCTGAGCGACGTCTTGAGTATGTCTCTCCATCTCACATCTGAACTCGTCGCGCGCGGCAGACGGAAAAACTGACCCTCCGGTACTACGGAATATATGGAGTCATGTGCTTTCCCATCGCCATCCTGTGGAGGGTTCGCATTACTCTCAAGAAGAAGCTGTACCTAACAGCTTTGTTCTTGCTCATGCTCTCTACCATTGTGATGGCTATTATTAGGAGCACCCTTGACTATGGCAGTGCCTGGATTTGGCTGCAAATGGAGTCTAATATTGGTGAGTTTGGACCGCCTTGGCTGTTTTGAAAATTTGCACCTCGATTTCGAGACATCAGACTCAATCAAGCCTCTGCACGTCCATTATAGCGTTCCTGGTCGCGTGCCTGGTCTCGTTTCGCGGACTCTTCACCAGGAAAAAGAAAACGAGGCCGAGCGCAGCGCCATTCCGCGAAGTGGGGCACCTGGATGAGCTGGGCAGGCCGGCGGCCCGCCAGAAGAAAGGTTGGCAGCTGTACCAAAGCATCCTGGAAACGTGCCAGGATGAGCTTGACTGTACAGCCCCGGCGGGCGATTCGGGCGACGCTCAGCATCCCTCTGCAGACTCGACCAATAGCCTGCAGCGAGTGCATCTTGTCGCAGAGGTGTAGTGGTAACCAACGCCCCCTTGTGTTGGGCGACTATGCGCCCATGATTTTCCCTGTGCCGAGTACGTGGCAAGTACCTAGCTCACCAGTCGTCGCCTGCAATTGAGGGGGATTTTGAGGGATTTACTGCGCACACGAAAAACCGCATTGTCCTCATCTACCGGGAAGGCCAGGGGCCCCCCATTTGGCCAAAACGGCTTATGAGGTATATAGGTAGCTTTGCTCCCCTTTCATGCATATTCGCGCTTTACAGTGATGCGTTCAGATTAGATTGCCCCGAATGAATAATGAATCGAATGACCTGATGTTTCTGTCAGCAAGCCGATTGCCTCTTGCCTCTCGCCACAAGGGTGCTGTGGGCAAATGGTGCACCATAGCAGGCGAGCAGCGTGTGGGGTCTTGGCCGTCCTCTTGAGCGAATCAGCACAGGTTGAGAGAGTGTCGTCGAGCCCTAAGAAAACAGGCAGCTTTCCCTCACCCTAACCTCTCGTCAACTTTCCTTGCCTCTCTCTTCAATTCGACCAAGTCGTCTCTAGTGCACCCTTTTAGCTCGTTTGCTCGTTTGCGGCGGCCACATGTTTCAATCCGCACTGCTCGTGGCTTTTGGCGGCGCCGCTGCGGCCTACGCCTTCCTTTGGGCGCTCCTGCATCTCACGCAGGATGGCAGAGAGCCGCCAGCAGTTCTCCACACTATTCCTTTCCTTGGCCCGGTTCTGCACATGTTGCGCGATGGCGTGGACTTCTATCCTCGCATGAGGTGAGCCGCCGCGCAGTCTTCGCATTTCACCCGAATCAACCAATTGACACTGGCTCTAGAAAGCGCTTTTCCAACCTCCCCATCTATACCCTGCGCATCCCCGGCGCACGGCTCTACGTGGTCAACTCGTTGAGCCTCATCTCAATGGTGCAACGCCAATGGCGTACACTCTCCTTCCATCCCGTGCATGTCAAGGCGGCAAGGGCGGCAATGGGTGCAAATGACGCGGCCATGGCGATCCTCGAGGAGGATGGCATCACGGATCAGGGCTTTGTTCTCGGCATGATGAAAGCCATCCATCCCACGTTGGTACGTCGCAGTAGCCCGCTTTGGACCGGGTCGATCGATCCCAATATGGCCTTTGACTAATACAGCGATACGCGTGCAGGCCAAGGGTCCGGCGTTGGACAATCTCAACAAGAGAGCATTCCAAGTGCTTGATGATGCTCTGCGGCAGATTGCCGAAGGTCCTGTTACCATCGTCAAGCTGTATGAGTGGATCGGCGCACAAATCATGCTCGCAGCGACCGAGGCCGTCTACGGGCCTCACAACCCGATGCGCGACGCCAAGAATCTTGAGGCATGGAGGTGAGCTCCCCCGGTTTGATGGTTCCGTGACACCAACAAGGTCATCTAACCCGCGCCGCAGCAACTTCCACCCAGCTCTCATGTTCATCCTGCTGGACCTGGTGCCGCAAAGCGTCTTCTTCAAACAAGCCATCGCTGGGCGCGAAGACCTTGTCCAGCAATTCGCACGATACTTTGAAAGCGACCATTACATGCAGGCATCCGCCTACGTTCAAGAGTTGACGCGGCACTGCTTGGACCAGCAGATTCCCAGGACCGAGATTCCTCGAATCATCCTCGGAACAGTGTTCAACAGCACTGCCAACACAATACCAACAGCCTTCTGGGTCGTGTATCGAGTCTTTAGCGACACGACCCTCCGCGACACCTGCCGGGCCGAAATCGCCGGGGCCATAGTGGACGAGACCGACACTGATGGAACCACGACCACCGCCCTCAACCTGACCCACGTCTTGAACTCGTGCCCGACATTGATGTCGGTCTACCATGAAGTGTTTCGCTTCTACGGCATGGCAAACTCGGTGCGCATCGTCATGGAGGACTGTTCGCTGGATCAGCATGTGTTGAAAAAAGGCGGTCTTGTCATGATCTCAGCTCGGGCCCAGCACAGCAATCCGGCCATTTGGGGTCAAGACGTGAACATGTTCAATCCTACGCGATTTGTAAAGTCGCAGCCCGAATCAGGGAAACGGTTTAGCCCTTTGGCGTTTCGCGGATTCGGGGGCGGCACTACCCTCTGTCCCGGGAGGCACTTTGCCACGAGCGAGGTCCTCATGCTAGTGACATTGCTTTTATCGCGCTTCCAGATTAGGCCTAAACAGGGCTCTTGGGTGCACCCCTCAACCAGCAAATCTTCCCATGCCGAGGCCATAGAACAGCCCGATGATGATTTTGACGTCGAGATGACGCCGATTGCAGAGGCCAATGAAAAGCCATGGCGCATCATATTCTCGGGATGCAGGGATCCGGGGCTGCTGGACGAGGACCCGGACAGCCACTAGGCCTTGATGAAACGGCGTCTATGCAAGAGTACCCGGTCAAGTGCGCAGGACACGGTTGGATTAGGTAACATTAGGCAGCTCGGCTCGGGTTGCCCCGACTCTTTACAACTGGGTCATGCGTTACTTGCCGTCCCCAGAACAGTTGATGCTTGTGCCGCTGTTTCACTTCTACACTGTACGATACCAAGATGAGATACGCAAGTGCCTGGGCTAAATAGGGCAAGTGTATCTACCTAGGCGCCAACTCTTCCACCCACCACCCGGGCCCCTGCAGAAAGTTAGGCGATGGAGCGCGCTAAGTGCGCCCCCGAATTTTAGTAATAGTGGGCGCATCAAGTACTATGCTAGGGTAGGGCAGGGTGAAGCGATCTCCAGAAATCCCCACAATCATTGATCGGCTTAAGCGAGAATCCGACCGGAACGTGGCGCCCACTATACAAATTCTCACACCCTAACTCTCGAGAAAGCTTACCTGCGGGTCGCCGCCAACCCACTCCAGTACTGCATGGCGTCAGATCGCATGGCAAAATACTACCAAGTTTCTGTATCGTACACAGTGGATGCCCTACAGTCGACGGCTCTTCAACAGCCCGCACATGTTACACATGCCCAATAACGCGACACTTAGCTGACCTCAGCTCACTCCCCGATCCGCACTCGACGCCCCGTCACCGGCTGTCTTTTTCTGATCCTGAAGGGGGTGGCGTTGCGTGGCTGATTCACGCCGAGCCCAAATCTCCAAGGATTGACGACCATGGGATGCAACCAGAGAATCCAGGTCGAAGCCCAGTACCATGTGGGCCGACGATGCCAGGATGCAATCCTTGGCAACGAAGCGGCCGGGACACATTTCGATGCCGCCTACATGCGCGGAGGGAGGGGGGCCTAGTCAGCGATTGAGCGGATTCTCGGATCGCGGGTCAGGTTACGACATGACCTCCATAAGGAAACCAGGACCCAGCCAGCCCGTCCGTGGAGAAGTAGGGCTGGTCGCTTGGACCTTGTTCGTGGGCCGTCGTCGTCTTTGGGGTCGACCAGGAACCTTTCGGCCTGGTGTTCCAGAACTGCTCGACGAAGCACAAGAGCGCATCGGAACTGAGCAGACTTTGATCACGCCAGGATGAGACGGCACGGGCGCCGCCAAGTGCCCTGCTGAGGCTTGCCCTGAGCCGGAGGAGCAGTTGCGGATCAGAAAAGACTGCATAGAGCGCCATGAAGACGGCGGACACGACATTGGTCATCAACCTTGGAGCATGTGAGCCGTTTCTGTGACCCTTGACAATCGACGACGCAGGTAAGAGAGAAGAAAGAAGAAGACGTCACAAAGACTGCGGTGACGAAGTTCTGGGTGCCCCAGTTGCCCCTCGCCTGTCATTGTGAACCTGGCATCGGGCCCAAAGAGATGCACACCCGCGCGATCCCATCTACACCCTTTGACTTCCGGGCTCGCGCATCTACGTCATCGATGCGCCATCGCTTGCCCTGCTCGCGCAGCGGCACAGACGACGCATCGCTTTTGAGCCCATTCCAGCTGCAGCGGCCGACCGCATCAACGGCCGCATCAAGGTGAATCTGTACGAGTGGATCCGGCATGAGGTGCTCGTGGCCACCACAGAGGCCATGGAGGACAGCTTCCTGGACCAACGATACCTGCTCAAGAAAGGCGGCACCGTCTTGATTGTGAATCCCGTCATGCACAGCGACCCATCTGTCTGGGGCTCCACGGCCCGCCAGTTCCGCCATGATCGCTTTCTTCACAAAAATGTCGTCGTCGCCGCAGCCACGCCCCCCCAAGCCGTCTGCTGTGCTCAGCGAAAGGCTGGTGATACGGGGGCCCGCGCTGTCAAATGGGCGGAACACCCGGACAAGAGTCCGGCCTGTCGCATCTTTGGCGGCGGGTCCTCTCTCTGTCCCGGCCGACACTTTGCCACCCAGCAAGTGCTCGCCTTTGTGGCCCTCGTGGTGTAATCAAGTTGGACGTCCGCCCGGCTACCGGGAGCTGGAGGCCTCTAGACAAGCACATACCGCTTGAAACCTCGATGCCAATCCCGCGAGCCCGGTCACTGGGAGATCTGGATGTTGAGATTGCACCCCAGAAAATTAACCAAGTCTTTCGTCCCGTGTTTCATTAACTCCCCTTACCCCGCCAAATGAAAAACAAGAGATCCGGCGACGATCAGCATCCCTCCTCCATTGGCGTCGACAGGCATGCCGACACGGTCAATAGCCTGCGATGAGAACATGTCGCAGAGGGTGTAGTGGCAACCAACGCCCCATCGTCTTGGGCGATAATGCGCCTGTGATCGTTGTCACGAGCAGTTGACAAATTTGTAGCGCACATGAGGAGCCCACGCTCAGGGCCCTTACATAGCATCTACCGCGGATCATTTGCCTGACGAGCCATGTATGACGCTCTGTTCCTCTTTGTGCACATGCGCGCTTCTTTGTGGTGCGTAACACGCGAACCCAAATAGGAAGAACAATTTTTTTTAATTTTGGACGTTTTATTCTACAGCACTTGACGCAGTTCAAAATCACACCAAAACAAAACATAAACATCGCAAAAACGATACAGGCCCTGCGAATACTCGTCACACTTTTCCACTCATTCTCACCAGTCCCGCCGCGTGAAACATGAGTCAAATAACATGATGTTTTGCCAGCTCTTTCGAAGAAAAAGCTGCTCATGGCTGATTTACCACAAAGGCTTGGGCTTTCCCTTGGCCTTGTCAAAAACATCAACGTCGGTGTCAATCAGGCCACGGTCATTTTCAGTCTTGGGAACGCCGGGGGCCTCGGACTTCTTGGGTCCTCGCTGGGTGCCTGGCTGAGGCGACCTGGGGGGGGGCTTCGTTTTGTGGACGGGGCGACTGAGGACGGGTCGATTGCGGCTTTGGGTTGAGTTTCTTGGACCAGTCAGGGTTGTCGACTTGGCGGGTGGTCAGCGTCTTCTTGGGCTTTCCTCCCTTGGAACCGTCAGAAGCATCAACGTGGGTGTCGCGGTCCTTTTTTGTCGTAGTTTTGGCGTCTTTTTTGGACTTTTTGGGTGCTTGCTGGTCGTCTGGCTGAGGTGACTTGGGACGCTTTGCGTCGACTTTCTTGGATAGGTCAGGGTTGTTGTCGACTTGGCGGCTGGCCAGCGCAGCGACGTTTCCGGGGTCGGCGGGAGCAGGGGCGGCAAGGGCGCCGAGGGTCGAGGAGAGGGTGAGGATGATGCACAAGGTGGCTTTGGCGAACATGGTTGCGGTTTGTGTGAGAAGGGTGTTTTGTTGGGAGCTTGTATTTTGTGATTGGAAAGTGTAAAAAGGCTTGTAGAAGAGAGCAGAGAAGAATGATAAGAAGGATGATGCCATCTCACTCTACATTTGGAGATTTCTTGGGGTATTTATATATTTGCAGTAGACTTGGATTAGGTATCATCATCATCATCCTGTAGCCTTGTTGCTCGTAGGAATAAAAAAGCAAGACCAGAACCCAAGACGTCCATGCGCATAATGTTGTCTGCGCCCTCTTTGTTTGCACAGCTGACAAGTCTGTCCGAGTAACACCAAACCATCCCGAGAAGACAAGTGCAAGATTTTACGCGCGTAATAGTACCAATGCCTTGGTTCGTGAGAGAAACCAAACCAAAACCACGGCTAGAACTGTGGAGTTTATGCGCATTATGTTAATGCATATGGGGGTTGCACAATGATGAAACACGACGTCAATCGGAGTAGACAGGGTCTGGGTCTTGTTTACAACAAAACTTGCGAAACGTCACCATGGCACCGTTTAACGTTGGCACAGCAATTTCAAGGCATGCCTCGCGTGGACGTGATCCCCTTCTTCCCAAGTCAAAGCAGTCAAAGCAGTCAAAGCACGCGTGGGGTTAAGGAGTATTCTAAGAGAGAAGAAGGAATAAAAGTTTCTGGCAATTCAAAGAAAAAAGTCCGTACAACATAAATTCTATTTATTCATGTATATTTGTTAATCTAATTAACCACGGAGTCGGTACACAATGGCTCCAGATTTGAATCGCGTCTGTTCATTCTCTTCTTCCCCTTTGCTCCACCGCATGTACTATCTAGACTTAATTTATAGTCGAGCGTGATTATAAATAGTGCCTTGGAGGTGATTCCGAGTTTCCTTATGTGCTTTACCACGCGAAACAGGTCGGGATGAGACCCACTATGGTTCCTCCTTGCTGCGTGGTGCTGGTGTGGATCATGTGCGCCCAACATGGATGGTTGCTAATCAGGTCCAATCGGAACACACCGGAACACCGGAACACTCTTGGTGCGCTGAGACGACGGGTGACTCTGAAACGAGGCTAGTCCGACCACCCGGCCAGACGAACATGAAAAAGAAGACGTTGTTATTTGACATGGCGCATGGTGGGCTCAAGCGCCAGGCATACTTTTGGCTTGGAAGCGAAGCAATCATGGCGAGGTCAATTCACGCGTCTAGGGCCTGCTTCACTACCGCCGACTTGTTCATTCATTACAAGGCCCAGTTTTGTACAACCATCTAGCCAGGCAAGCAGTCGCTACGAATTAGGTTGCAAATTTTAAAGCAAAGCCCCCCTCACATCTACCACAGGACCATCCTAAGAATAGTCATGTCGCATACAAGAGCAAATTGCAATTGGTCCCGAGAAACTGGTAGGTATCGATTAGATTTCGGAAACCCAGCAGCGGACATGGTTGGGCATATGGGGGTGGGCTCTCGCGCCGCCCGACGTCTGCGTCAACTCCCACGACGCTATTCCTATTCTTTGCGACGCTATTCCCATTTCTCTCGACGCTATTCCCACTTCTCGTGGCGCTACTCCGATTTCACTGCCACGCTATTCTTAGAGTAGCCCTACTCGAAGCTGTTGAATTTTACTGGCAGGCGCTGTAATCCAACCATTCCGCGTCTCGAGAAGAAACAAGGCGCGCTTCAAATGCAGCAGGGATCCTGGCAAGCGAAGCAGCACAGAGTCATCATGCTGAAAGCTGATTGGGTTATGACGAGGAAAGCACCGACTCGGCAACGAGATGATTGGTTGCGCAGTGCAGTGCTCCACAGCTAGCCTCAGTGCGCCATGGCATGGATTTCTACCAATGCCAACTCACACTTTAGGTCTAGTCTAGGCAGCGCTTTCCCCACTTTTCCATCTGCACCGTAAGGATCCCTGGCGGCTGGCTCTACAGTCTAACCCCTAAATGGTTAGCCTCGAGTGACTTGGAAGCAAGTCTACCACCAATCAGATACACCAGGCGCGTCCTGCGCTTGTAGATAATCTACCAACCCTGCGCAGCACGTATTTTCGCATGCACCTACAGAAATTAGGCCAAAAACTTCGGATTAGTGTGACATGAAGCGCCAGGGACACGATACAAAAAATCGCGCAAGAGTCATAATGATAAATCTTTTTAGGTATATAATTAATTAGCGCGCACTGCCTCATGGATACTATTCAAGGAAGTCTAATTACTTTATCTCAAGTACTCTTTGAGGGAACTCAACATCTTCCATCCCTAATTCATTCTCACTGGCTACAGACACCTACTGCTGTGTTTCGGATTTGCCCAAGGAGATACCCGCATTTTCTAACATTAAAGTCACCATTATCTTGCTCTTTTTTTTTCTCTAGTCTAGCCAGAGCAAACGTAAATCCAAGCCAATATCCTACGTCCACTGCGTGCATCCATTCACTAGGACGTCCGTTCTCCTGGCTTGGCCTAGGTGTCCATAGCTAGGACTCGCGTGACGAGCTGATTCCCGCGACGAGAAACATTCAATTTAACTAACGATGGCCATTTAAGTGCAAGCGACGATGGCTTTCTTTCGCCTCCTGTCATGTTACCTTTTTAAAAAGACAGTATTCAGGTAAATTTATTCTAGCCTCTTAATATACGGATTTACCGATATAATTATAATTTTTTATATGCTATAATATAAAATAATGCGACCTTGCTAGCTATGGCAAAATACAATCTCCTTACGACGCACTAATAATCTTCTAGAATTAATGCGGCTTCATCAAGTATGGAATAACCCAGTAAAGTAAATGCATTAAAAAATGTAAAACCCCTACTTTAGCACCGCCACGTGCTGAAATTAGATCATCTGAGACAGGACCTGATTTTTTCGTGTACTTTAAAAGCATGACGCGGCAGTCTATGCCACAAACCCCAATCGCTTGCCTCTTTATTTTCTTTTTCTTTTTCTTTTAATATAAGCACGGTCGGCACACATGAGATTTCTGATTCAAGCAGAAATCCTGCTCCAAAACAAAGAACAACAACGCAACCTACCACTTATCCCGGTCTTAAGATTCTACAAACATTTACAAACATTTACATGACGATTTATCTTTACCCTAGTACATTTCTGTTTTCTCTCCTCCAACAAAAGTCATCACTTTTCTATTCAAATACTCAGCATGAAGTTCTGGCTTGGATTCTTGTTATTTGGCATCGGCCTCAGCGCCCCACCTCTCCGCCCTCGCGGCATAAACGACACAACACTCACCGAGCAGTAAGCTTCATCAGTCTCTCCTAAGCACTCAGATTCCATACAAGGCCTCTGAGCTCATCTAGAGATACTAATCTAGTCGCAGCGATCGGCAAGATCTCGACGCTCTTCTTGATTCTCAATGTGACAACCCACTAGAACTCGTCCGCAACCTAGTCTTTAATGCTTCTCTTGAAGAATTCATGAGATACCGACAAAAAGTACCAATGAATGAACTTGAGGATAATAAGTACTATAAATGCCTGAACTGGGCATCAGATAAATGTTCCAAGTCACCCGATAGCTTTGAGGGTATCGACATATCTGCGGCGTGTATCCGACATGATTTCTGCTGGAGAAACACCCGATTCTATGGATATTTCAAAGAGGATAGGGATGAATGTGATAGACAATTGAGGTCTGAGTAAGTGGCAGAGAGATGCTGATCCTATCCCTTACCCCCCGCTTTGTATGCATTACTAACGTTATGTTTTGATACTCAGCTTCTTATCTCTCTGCCTACCTGAAGAGAGCCGCAGGCGTGAAGAGTGGAGTTTAACTTCTTCATCATCATCTTCACCCCGCATTCCTGGCGCCAAGTGGTTCAAGCAAGGCGATAGTCCATTAAGCTGCAATGACGCAGCTGATGTGTATTTTTTTGGAGTAAACAAGGCCAATAAGTTTTTCAACAACATTAAAGAGATTGGTAAAGGATTTGCTAGAAAGCTTGGCTTTTAATATCACTTTACGACCCGGAAAAGTCCTGCGTTACTCATAGGTCCATGACATAATACGAGGATAATTCAGGCAGTGGCTGATCAAGGTCAAAGTCGTGATGAGGTCTTTGCTCACTGCGAGTTTCACTGATTCATTTCCCCACAAACCTGTCTAGGGCATACGTTGGCGCTGATAATTGCGTTTGTGGCCAAAGGCTACTTCGTATGAGGTGTGCGTCCTGATTGGAACATTAATCAAATGTTTGGCTTCTACGGCCTCATCATCCCAGTGCTTCTTATCTTGGAGGACTGCTAGGTGGATTAGCATAAGTTGTTAGGTCTAAGGGCTTACTAAAGGGATGTCAAGTCTAGTATTTGCCCCTTAAACGATTGAAGCTAGCCAAGACTACATCTTGCCTAGTCCTTGTGTCTAGCTAGAACCAGGGGGGGACCCTGTGCTTCCCACCACGGGGGCATCGCAGCGCGTATGTAGTTACGTAACACACATTGCTAGACAAGGACCTGCCTGACAAGGAGAGCACCCTCTTGTTTGTAGACGCTAGTCATGCACGCACACAGCGACCCGGTTACCGGTTTCGTCGCTTCGTTTGAGTTCCTCCGATCCCAGGCCCTTGTCACGCCGGGGGGCAAGGAAGCAAGCCAGCTCCCCAACGCCGCATCGTTCCAGCGCAAGTTACCACAGAAAAGACTGCCACGGCAATCAGTCGCTACTCACTGCTCGAGTCCGAGGGTACGGAAAGTTTGGGCCAAAAACGGCGCAGCCCGTCTAGTCCAGGCAAAGTAACGGGGTAAACCGTCTCGCCGGGTGCGGGTACTCCATCTTCTTGGAGTCAGCTTGTCAGCTATGGGACCTATTATTATAGCTTCCATTTGGTTACAGTCTCCCCACTGACTGTAGCGTGCTCAAGGAGAAGAGCCATGAGGTCCTGTGGGCACATCGCAGCCTCTTGGAGCAGCCGCGTGAATGCAAATTACATGTCCCTGTCGTCCTAGAAGCACCCGTGCGAGGCAGAACCGACCAACTGCGCATGACTGGTTTGCTTCGCCACACAGGCGGACAGTTTATTACCAAGGTCCACCGGTTGCTATAGGGGTTGAATTGGTTAACCCAAGTTTCAAGTGTTCAAGTGGGGTGCCGCGTAAAATAGTGGAAAATGAAGTAAGAATCCGCATGAATGCCCAAGCATGAGAAAGGATGGAAGGATGGGATAAGCGTCAAGTCATAGGATCCTAGGAAAATCCACAAAGATGGGATGTAAGCGCCAAGTCATAGAATAATACAAGGGTGAAATCGTAGGCAAGGGACATGCACCCAATGATGCCGCCCGACGCGGATAAATATCTCCATCTCACGCCTTGAAGCCACTGCTCTTTAGAACTCTGGACTAGACCTTCTTGCCTGGCTGCTTTGAAGTCACATCCATTATGAAGTCGTCTATTTCACTCCTCGTCGCATCGTTCGGCCTCACGGCTGCAGCTGCGCCGCAAAGCTCGGCGACCTCTGATGCTGAAAGCAGCAGAGCGGTACAAAAATATTGTCGAGTCAAGACGACGGATCCGCTGCAAAGGGGACGTTGTCTCGTCGCCGCCAACGCGTGCGCCGTGTCGGCTGAGGGCGGAGAGGGCCTCACCATAAACGGAACCTGCTGGGACGCTCAATCGCGGGACGTGGACGAGGTCAAACCATACAAAAAGTTACAAGGCCAGGCATTTCCAGTCAAGTTGCCACCAGCACCACATGCGTTTCTATCGCGAGCAGCCCGCACGAACATACTGCGGAAAAGACAGGTCGTCTCAAGAGCAGGAAGAATGTGTAATTATCTACCTGGAGGGCTTCCGGGCAGCGCAGACCGAGCAAATAGAGTCTCAGGACAGGGCCAACTAGGGCACCAGGGATGGAAGAAAGAAAGGGGAGTGCAGAGCCGCGGCCACCGGGCATCGTGTACATCATACCAAGATGGACGAGAAACTGCCGCTGAAGCAGCACACCAATAACGAATGGCGGTGGCGGCAGCGGCGTTGGTCAGTGATAGAAGTTGAGCATCAGCCCAACCTCGTGATGTGCCTAGTCTAAACCTCAAACCACTATTTTACATCTTAGCTGCCTCGCCGTGTTTCAAGTGAATAATCCTAATCGTCATAGACTTGTCACCTCTTTTCTTAAGTCCATGTATATAATAAAGAATAAGGAATTATGCTATATAATGATAATAAAGCAGATATAGGCTGCGGATTATATCATGATCCGAAACTTTGTTTTGGTGTGATAATTTGCCATAAAATTTTTTTATATACATAAACCTTGTTTTTTTTTATATATAATACCTATTAATACCTACTATTATTTGTTATTTTAATATTAATTTATATCCATTAAGTGTAGCAAATAATGCATTAAAATTTATTAATTTTATCCTTAATTTAATACCTTATTGTAAGAAACGGTGCACAGGCTAGGTGGTGACGAGACAGCGTATATTAGACCAAGACTAATACTTAAGGAGGAAGGTCCTTCCTTAAGAAAATTCTATGTGCGCTGCCTCTTTTTTATGGTTATAAAAAAATTAAAAATAAATAAATAAAGCAGATATAACGTCTTATGTAGAAAAGCATAAAATATACCATCAAAGCATTTGTATAAACTAATACAAGACATCCCTTTTTTTTGTTTATTCTTCCCTTATCATTCTAACTTTTATCTATAATGTCCCATATCATCTCCTCCAAGTATGACGTAGAAACACCAAATCCCGACTTTGTTAAAATCCAGCCAGTTAATCAACAGAAGCTTCTTGACATGGAAAGCCTTTTTCAATGCGTGCGAGTCTTCCATCACTTTACGGTCAGTGGCTCTCGCTCACTACGTCTTGGCTGGTTTTAGCGTCCCAAGCATCAAGCACCTCTAACGAACCCCCCCCCGGTTCTGACAAAGCCAGCGGTTGTCACCTGGGCAAAGCCGGAACAAACGGCCATGCCAGTATCGAGTGAGGCTGCTTAAGACGAGAAATCGTCTCCCGCATCATGTCTGCCAAGAATTGGCTCACGAACACGGTGGTTCTGTCCTTTGGACTGAGGACCCTCAATTGGTGCAGGAGGAGGAGGAGGAAGGTTCCATCCCTCTGATTGGGGCCGCACCCTGGGCGAGTCTGCGTCGTTCCTGGAAGTTTGTTGGAGCATGTATCTCTCCAAACAGCCTTGGACCACTTCGCGCGCCGTGTGGTTTGGGTTTCTCTCCATGTAGGTGTTGTAATTCTCCACGTAGAATGTCCTGCACATGGCGAGTGCCTTGACGCAATTGTTCCTGCTTGGAGATGACTCAAGAAAGAAGTCGCAGTTCAAATCATCGACGTTGAAATCGTTGGCCCTGGGTAGGGCATGGGCCAGCATGGCGCAAGCCAAGGCGACAAGAGTGAAGTTCATGGTTCAAGTTTGGAGTCAACGAGAAATGAAAGAGAGAGAGGGAGTAAGAGAATAATAGAACAAGGGTATTAAAGTCTTGGTAAAGAATGAGTAGATGAAGGAAAAGTCTCCAATAACACGGTCCTGGTCACAACCTTTTATATTTTTTTAAGGTGCTTCCATCAAGTAGACAAGCTTGACCGGAGCGCCTCGCAGCTGAGATGATGACATAATCCACCAGGGTAGCATAATAGCTTTCATGCATTGAAATGACAAGCTTTTTTGTTTGCATTGTGAGCCTCCCCTCCAAAATATTAGTAGTTTCATGTTGATAGCAGCCGCACAAGATGGAGACTTGTTTAGTGGAGCTTTTCCAAAAACGTACCGTTTTAGCGATAGTTTAGGGCGCTTCGGGCTGAGCTGCATGATGGAAAGACACAAAAGGGAAGACTTGAGACGAATGACAGCGATAAAAAATGGCGTCAAATTTAACCTATTCATGCAAATGCCAGATGGCTGGAATATTAGTGATACGTCTAGTGCACACATGAGTCAGATCAAGTTGTTGTGGACTTTGAGCTTGAAAGACGGGTCCTTGTGGGAGTATACTAGGAGAACTTTGAGCTTGACACGAACATGGCTGCGGCTAGCAAGCGGCATATATTTCACCTTTTCTTGTCAAGTTGAATTTATCTTAAATAAGCGCTGCTCGTAGTAGCCGCCAAGTAAATCCGCCTGTTGGAGAAGAAAAATAAAGGCTCGTCTCTTGAAGCATCTAGCGGTGAGCGTCTTAGCCGCTGTTGGTTAGCCACGCTTGCAAAAGTGGCCATGGTGCATGTACTTGACCCTTGCTCTCTCCCGGTGTGTCTTAGTGCTGCGAGACTATTTCCTACTTGGGTTAAATCTTTAAATCTTGATAGACATGGTCGTGGACACGAGACTGGCACGCTATTGGTGAGGTTCATGCTAAACTAGGCCGTAATGGGTTTTCGACAATTGCAGCCTTTGTTGCTTCCGAGAGTCATGAGCTGCCATGGGGAGCCCGATTTGCTGCCATTGGCACGGATGCGGGACAGCTCTTCAGGAGGCCCAGCTGTCTCTCGCCTGAATGTCTGTAGGGTTGCCATTTTCGTCTCTTGTGACTAGGTGTCCCTACCCTCCCCCAGTTATAAAGAAAGCAGGTGGTATTTAATTTACCGAGCAAGACTGCTATAGGATTATGGCAACACTTTGATGTACTAGGCACTGCGACTACTTGCAAGGCTGTATATGGCAACAAGTTGGAAGAGCGTTGACAGTGCTTCTATGAGCCCTGGGCCTTTGTAAGTGCACACTCCTCGTCGACTGGTTTGGCAACCCACATCTTGGGTTGCCTGTGGTTGCCTGTGCGGTTATCTAGCACATTCCAAAAGTCTTTGCGTGTCTGACAAGAATCTGTTTGCCGCCTGAGCTCTGGTGATGTAGGAGACATAATCAGGACCGTGTGATTGCAACCGTCATGTCAAAGAGGCCTGCAGCGGACCTTTTTGGTTGCTGCAATTGTTGCGGACTTGGACGCTGCGTAGCTTCCTCCCTGGAACCAAGGCGCGAGGAAGTCCAGATAAGACTTTCCGGAGGATAGTAAGAAAGAAATGATGATAATAATAATAATAAAAATTTTTTTATGTATTTCCTTGTTATAGTGTTTGAAACTGTTACATACGTAACTGCCGGCGGGGCTCTTGCACTCTTTTGGCTTGTCACTTGTTTGTGCAGGCCTAACGATGGAGAGCATCAAGTCCAGCGCCTTTGGGTGTTTTGTGGGATCATACAGGCAGCTTGTCAAGCTGCTCGGGCTGCACTCGAAGAATCAAAGGCTCTGGGCGGCCATGGCACTGATTCTCTGGCCGCTGTGGACCTGAGAAATTGGGTCCAACTTCGCTTCGGTGTTGAGCTCACGAAGCTCGACATTCTCAACTCGCCAAGCCTACGGGATCTGTGCGTAAAGATAACAAAGATTTTAAAGTGTGTGCCATTATCAAGGTTATTGTCAGAAAAGTGTCAAATTTATGCCTAGCTAATTACTAACACTTAGCTAAAAATAATATAATTAATCTTTTTTTTTAATATTTTAAAATAAAGATTTTTTTATATAAAATTTTTTTATTTATTTTTATTTATTTATTTTTAAGTTTTTTTTATAATTATAATAATAATATATAAAAATTTTTTAAATATAAAATTAAAAAGCTTTATTTTATTTTATTATTATTATTTTATTTTATATTTTTTTATAGATTTTTT
>JMQE01001290.1:0-73232 GCA_000731825.1 Hypocrella siamensis | reverse complement strand
GGGGGGGGGGGGGGGATTAAGGAAAGGAAGAGAAGCATGTTTTACTTCCTGATACTTGGGGTAATTTGTTCTCTTTCCTTTTTTCGGTGTTTCCTAATCGAATAGGGCGCAAAAATGGATGGGAAACAAAGGGATAATAAGACAGAAGAAAAGAAAAGAAACGTACAGCGCCACAAGACGCGCAGGTCTTGCTGCTCTCGTCGGTGATGGAGGCGCTGCAGCTAGGGCAGCTGTCGTGGGTTGCGTTGACGAGCATCGTGACAAAAAGCGGGGCTCCTTGCTTTTTTTTCGTCTGTGAATAGTATATACTATATGCAGTATTCACGAGGAACAGGAAAATAAAAAGGGGTGTTTTCTTTATTTTTTTTTTAAAAAAGGAAGCGAGTAGATTAGATGGGAATGGTCTTGTTCCTTCGAAAAAGTAGCAGAGGGGGCACAGCACAGTATTTATTATAAAAGAGAGTACCAGGGGGGGGGGTGGGAATACGTACACGCTTCACTCTCACCGGGGGACGGGACTGCGAAAAGAGAAAACAGGAGGGGTAAAAGGAAAAAAAAGAAAGCGGGGTTTCATGGTCATTCGAACGATGTTGGTGATGATTATTCGTTTGTTGGAAAATTTCCGGGCCGGGGGGGGTTTTTTTTTATCGCGGCAGGGGCGGCGGAGCGTGAGAGTTCCCCCGCTTCTGGTGTGGTGGTCGGGTCGGCTCGTGGGGGGTGTTGTGATACGTGATGGATGACGGATTTGATTTTTTTTTAAAATTTCTGATTGAATAGGTTCTGTTGATCTCGTAGACACACACATTCTTGCGTGAAGGGTGGTGGAATGAGCGGATTGATTGATTGATTTGATTACACAGCATTAGCAGCAGCAGCAGCAGGAGAAAGAGGAGGAGGGGGATATCCAATCACCAACAACAACAGAACAAGGATGAAAAAAAATTGATTAAATGATTAAAAAGTAAAAAAACATGTGAATTCAATGACAAACAACTTTCTCGTCGTCACCGACTGCCGCGTCCGGTCCTTTGTTCAGGCAACGAGTTGCCGTTCCGCTGTCATCAAACGTTCCGCTTGGGCACCGCCACTACCACCACTTGGGTACAAACATACATACATACATACATACATACATATACTACACATTGCCGACGTCCGTACCCCCATCTCGATGGCCTGTGCGCGCGAAACAACAGCACAGCATGCCACTAGTTACCTACGTAGCGCATCTGTCTGGACGGGCAGGTCAAGTTATTGGTTCTGCTTTGCACAATATTGAACGTCGGTGTATGCATCATGTATCGTCTTCTCCCACGCCCGCAGATAACGCGGTTATGTACAGCATGCATCGTCTGCAGCCACCACCCGAGTACCAACCTACTTTGGTGCCCAGGTAGGTACTGAGGGTAGATATGTACCTAGGTATGTAGGCAGGTAAGTGGTAGACATGTATAGTGAGTGGCGTATGTACTCTGCCGGCCTGTTGTTCTCCCTCTCCCCTCCTCGGCTCGGCTCGGCTCATGTTTCCCATCATGTATCCCGTCATGTACATTTCGCTGCTCCTTCGCCGTTGCCTGTGGTGAACCAGGTTAGAGCCGTATGTGAAAGTGACATGTCCCTTTCCAACAAGTTGAAGGGAAATGAAAAAGAAAGAAAAAAGAAAGAAAAAAAAGAAGAAAAAAAAAAGAAGAAAAAAAAAGAGACAGAGAGACTGACCTCGAATCATCCGGCCAACCGCCTGCGTCACGCTCATGACCATGACGCCCGCCCCAAACACAACCACGGCATAGGCCACGTACGTCCGCCGGCTCCGCGTCGTCAGCTTGATGTGGCACATTGGCGGCAGGATGTAGGCCATGGCCACCGCGCTCGTCGCCCCGACCAGCTCAAACACGGCGCCCAGGTCGCACGTCAACAGGCTGATGCACATGGCCCCCGCCACCAGCCCCGTGCTCAGCGCGACGTGCCGCCCCATCTTGAAGCCCTCGTTGGGCCACCAGTACGTGAGCATCACCTCGCGGCACACAAACGCCTCCAGCGGCAACGTCGTCAGCATGTTGAGCCCAAAGCACAGCCGCGCCACGTTGACCATGCTGTTGTCCGGCCCAAAGTTGTTGAGCACGTTGCCCAGCGTCCGGTCCCCAAACGTGAGGAACCCCGCCAACGCCATGCCCAGACACGCCAGCATCGATATCCCCGTCGAGTAGTGAGTCACGCGCGAGAAGTTGTCAATCGTCGGCGTCCTGAGCGAGCCGTAGATCAACAACGAGTTGTGGTGGCAAACAAACGCTGCCGTCGTCAGATCCTGTTAGTGTGTATCATCTCCATCGTGCTCGGGAAAAAAGACCAACCAAATGATATCACCCCTATCGCCTGGAATATCCCCCCCCCATTCACTGTCAGCAGCGGGAGGCCAAACGACCCCCGCGACTCTGGCGGCACAAAGAAGCCCTGGATCATGACGGTCGACACAATCACCAGCATCCCCGCCAGTGCCAGCGTGCTCGCCTTGGCCAGCTTGGCAATGTCGCGGTACAGCGTCAGCGGATAGCTCACGCCCATGACGAAGACGGCTATCGCCACTCTCCTGTCCGTCAGGAGCCCGACGACGGGCACACCGCCCAGCCCCGGCCAGATGGCCTGCAGGACGTGCGGGATCGTGTCGCCCACAATGACGCCAAACGCCACCATGCCGCCAAACGCAAATATCCATTGCGCCGCGCTGATGGCAATCAGCCCCGGACGGCCGAAGCAGTGCTCCACCGTGCCCTGGAAGCTGCTCGTCCCGCTGAGCTTGCTGTTGATGACGATGAGGCAGATGGTCCAGTCCACAACCACCGTCAGTCCCACCAGCAACAGCACGCCCGTCAGGAGCCCGGCCTGTCGAAATGCGTACGGCTGTCCGATGATGCCCGCCCCGATGATGGAGTTGGCCATGTTCATAAACGCAGACTTTAAGCCCGACTTGGGCCGTCCCATTTCTTGCCGTAGTCGCTCGCTGCCGTCCTCGTCGAGCGTGTTGGCAACTGCTACGCTGGGCGCCTCCCTGTCCGTCAGCAGCGGCACCCGGTGCAGCTGCTCGCGGCCCTGGAGCTGTACATCGTCGTCATCGTCATCGTCGTAGTCGTCGTCAAGCTCAAAGCTCCCCCTAGATAGTCTCTCGTCGTGATCCGCATCGTTGGTCTCGCCCAGAATGGCTGGATTGAGATCGAACTGCACCCGGTTCGGCGTCCTGGGAGTTTTTCGCGGTGGCCGCACCGGCGGCGACGACTCCCCGTAGCCCTTGGCTTCATGGATGCCGTCATATTCGAACGGTTCGCCGCCGCCGCCGCCGCCGCCGCCGCCCTCTTCAAGACCGCTCTTCTTGGCCTGCAAGCCTCGGCCCTCTTCATGTCCAGTCGGCCGGCCATCCTCCATGGCGTCATTCATGGCTCAAATCAGGGGCGTACTGCGATTCGCCCCCGACATCTTTGCTGAGTGAATCTCCCAAAATTGTTTGACCAGGCTCGCGGCAACTCTCAGAATATGAACAGGCAGCAGCGGATGATGGCGCGGAAACGACCGTCGGGGGACGAGACACGAGGCAAAAGGATTTCAAAGCGTGAGCAAGGCTCATTCACCATTCAACACAACAAGCACTTTGCAGTTGGTCAGGATCAAGTAATCAGGTACATGGCCAAGACTCGGTATGGGTTCGAGGCCCGCCAGTCTGGTCCGCCAAAATGTGAGCCGCGCGACCCACCATAATGGTCTCGGCAAGTAGCACTCAGGCAGGCACCTTTGTGCATTCGGTACTAGTTTAGTACCTCAAAAACAAGTTTTCATATGCACATATTTAGGAACGTTCGTTCTCCGCCCTCTAGTCTCGGCACGCGTTTCACATGCGCTTTAACCACACGATCCAGTGCGTAAGAAGCAGACGAATTTGTCTGCATTCCCTTCATTAAGAAAAAGAATTGGTGAGCCAGTTGTAGCTGGCATGAGAAACAACCCGCGCCGAGCCCTTTCCGCGCGCAAAATACATGGGCTGGTGAAATATAAAAAGAATATGTACACTGATAAAAATAAATAAAAACTTGTTCCCGACCTGCACAGCTCCTTTTCCACTATGCAGATCGCGGACATTCAAGATAAACGCCACGCATGCACCTTTCTCAGGCTAATACGTGCTATCTCGTCGCCATCTTGGCGTCCGTCGCCGCATCAGAGCACGGCCAATACTATGTGCAGGCTGGCGCTCTGATTCCCTTGCCTCGTCATGTCTTCGTTTCATTTCATAATCCCTCCAGGCTTCTCTCATACTAGCATGGCGATAACTGTGGCCAAGAACACGACCATAGCCACCTTGGAATGTTGGTGAGGCGGGACAACTGCTGCCGAGGCCGCTGTGGCTGCTGCTGTGGTGGAGGTTTGTGTCGGCTTCGCAGCTGAGTTGATGCCGCCAGTTTCGTGGCCGCCGAGACCAGGTGACGACATCGTCGACTCGCTCGGCCTCACCGATGGCGATGCAGTGACGAGTGTAGATGCGGTGCCGATGCCGGTGCCGGTGCCAGTGATTGAGCTGGTGGTACTTTGAGCCGCATTTTGAGAAGAGCTTGTTCTACTCTGGGAACTGGCGGCAACGGCAAACCCGATTCGCTTCTGGTCCCTGTCGAACACACTGTAGACGTTCTTGAGAAAAGTGTCTCCCAGAAGCCATGCGCCATTGACGACTTCTTGCCCATATATGTTGCTGGTACATTGGCCCGAGCTATCTTTCGGCGAGATCCAGTCCCTAGGCGACACCTTGTAGTCGACTCCGGAAAAGGTGAACGTCAAGGCCTTGTCACTGTCGCAAGGCACGGTGAATGAGATGCCGTCAGCAGAAGCAGATCCGGGAATCACTGCGTGGAGCTTCTTGACCAAATCAGACGGGCCAAAAATAAAGGAAGTGCCCGTGTCAATGTAGGCAGACACGCCACCGCACCCCGCCTTGTGCCCATCGTAAGCCATGTCGTCAAGGGGGATCGACCAATCTCCGTCACTGGAACCAACAGAGGTGTAGCCGATATCCCCTGTAAACTTATCAGGGTTAATGGCTCCAAATCTGATTTCGCCCTGGTTCGTGCCATCGGCGGCAGGGCTGAGCGCAACCCCAAAGAGGTTCTTTTCGAGCTTCTTGGAGTCGGCCAATGTTTTCAGAAAATTGTCGGTGGCGCCTTGACTCATGGAAAGACCCAAAACGCCGTCAAAGGCAAAGCGTGTAAAGTCGTCGGAAACTTGGGATGCCAGTCCGAATGTGAGATTCAAACTGATACCAGCCAAGCTGATAGTATCGGTGACAAGGTTCCCCTTCACATTCCCAGATCCGTACGACACTGAAAATGTCTTCTGACTCGTCACGCTTGTGCTAGAATCACTCGGCGCAAAAGTATCGTGCATTGTGCACGGCTTGTCGGTGCATGTCGAGCTCATGGTCCAACTTGATCCAGCCCCAGTGTCCAGGAGAAGGTAAACCTGTTGGGCCTTGGACCCTAGCTGGACCTTGACAAAGTGAGAGTAATCAGTGCCATCTTGCAGTATTCCAGCAGCCATGGATTGCGTTGGCTCGGCGGCGTCCGTGATCGAGTACGAGTTCCCGGACCTTTTGACTGTGGGATATTCGACAGAAGCGGCGGCCTGTGCGCGTTGGAATTTCGACTTGAGCCTGGCAGCCTGTCTCGAAGCAAGCACGGCAGGATGTTCACGCTCCTGAAACAAGTGCAGACATCAGACATGTTAGCCTCCCCTCAGTCGCATTGTTGAACTCAAATGAATCAAAGCCAAAACTGGAAAAAAATTGCGCATTCTCGCTGTGGGAGGCATTTCGAGTAAACTGACCTGATTTTCCCTTTGCTCAATGGCAAATGAAACGCCGGCATTGGCATTGGCAGCGGCAGCGGCAGCGGCATCGCGTTTCCTTTCGGCGACTGGTGCAACGTCCTCCTGCTCCTTCAGCCACGCTGGAGTGTACGGGAAGAATGCAAAAGCGCCTGAAACCAGCAATGCCAGCTGGAGTGGTACAGCCGACTTCATGCTGGAAGCTTGCGAATCGGCCGATGCTGTACACCGTGAACTGCGCGTCCGGCGAGTCGGCAAGGTCGATCACGGCGGACCAGCCGAGCAGATGGCAGGACGAGGAACGTCGTACGAGTCCGGCTCGGTTCGAATCATTCAGGATGTGACTTTGGTGGGCAATTAAATTCGGAGATTTCGTCGATTGTACACGGAATATCGATTGAATGTCGTAAATTTGGAACGAACAAATAACAGACGGGTTGAATTTGTACACAACACTGGCAGTTCAAATGAGTGTAAATTGGTCGATGCCGGAACGGGAGAAGAAATTTGAAGAAGAAAAAGTCCAAGAAACAAAAGTCCGTCGAATGACGAGGGAGAATTCTTCTCGAAAAGCCCGTAATTAATGAGGTGGAGATACGTAATAGGGTGATGATTTCATCCGGCAAGCACGATTCAGGAGCGATTGTGCTGTTTTGCTGGCGGGAACATTATGCGCCAGAATAACACAGAATCCAGCAGAGATAAAACGACAAGACTTGAAAATGAAAAGACGACGAAGAAGGAAAGAAGCTTAGGAAGGAAATATCCAACGACAAGATGGAAGGAAAGGAAAGAAAGCGGCCAGATAAATTTGCATGAGCGAAGAAGGAAAGAAGAAGGAAGATACAGACACAGACACAGACACAGACACAGAGTGAGCTCAGCCCAAGCATCGAACCGTCCCAAGTTCCTGCCATGGTTGCTGCCACGGTTCCTGCGTGGTGCTACTCGGTACAGAACATTGGAAAAGGAGATGATGGACAAATTCGTAGTCCGAGGGTACGGCGCGCTAAGCTTGGTTAGGAAATAAATCGCCAGGTTTTTGGCAGCTAAGCCAGGAGCCCCAGAACCTTGCTTTCGTTTTGTTTGGCTAGGTGCGGGAATGCTGTCGGCCGGTCGGTGGGGCGTGGACCGATGTGGATTGACGCTCAGATTCTTGTCTTGGCCGCCACTGTCAAAGTTATGAATACCTACCTACTGCCTACTGCTGTGCGTTGCCCATGTGGCCTGCCAGGAACCTGCGAGGAACCTGCGCACTCCAAAGGCTGCCAAGCCTATTCGCCCAATGCCGATCGCCCGAATCGCCACGCCGTCTCTCGGGGGGCTCTGTTGATGTGCCCAATTGGCTCGATGGACGTGAGCGCGCTGTCCCTCTTGCGGCGAGCGTCACGGGGGGCAACGCCATGCAGGTGCAGAAAAAAAGGTGTGTGTGTCTCCAATGTCTTCAGCATTTTACGTTGCACCTGTAGTCCACTAAAACAGGCCCTCAGCGTGACGACATTGAAGAGGTACGTACCTCTCGTACCATCCACGGCACACATTGGGCAGGGAGTACTATTTACTCCTTACTCCGTAGACATGATTTCGCGAGCGGAGCCGAGGGCGGGCAATTAACAACACAAAACACAACCGAACACAACCAAGTCAGGCAGAACAACGCTGGAAAGAATGGCAACACACTTTTGGCATCCAATACCTCCTTTACAAGACGTCTTAAACAACTCCTGTCTTTGGTCCTGTCTTTGGTCCGTCGCCTCAAACGGGCCACCTGGCAAGGGAAGAAGCCACCAAATTGTCTTGTCTTGGATATGGACAACACTCCCGTTTCGAATGATGGTGGCCACTTTTTGCACAAAATGCAGGTCGATCCCACTCTGGCCATTTCAGGGACGCCTCCTCTGACGCAGCGTTGCGCCTGCGTCGATGCAGCATAATCATTCGATTTACAGTACTCCCTACTGTACTACTGTAGTAGTATTGAAGGACTGCAGTACGTTGGTGCCTACCCAGGTACCTACTAACTTAGGTATCTGTTTAGGTACCTAGTAGGTATCTTTTGGGTAGTCACAGCGTCAACACCAGCGCCGAAATGCCTCACTCACCCCCCCCCCCCCCCCCCCACCCCTGGAAACCCATTCTGGGTGATGCTGGGCACGGTTTGCCGTCTCCGATATCTTGCAATGCTGTTCATTAACAATGGTCCAGAAGCCAGTGGATTCATTGATATTCTCTTGTGAACCTCTGCTGCTGTTATCTTGGTCAACATGACTTTTCAGCATTGGCTGTCCTGGAGACAGTTCTGCATGGTGCGTTGCAAGCTCTGATGTCGGGCCGCAAGACTCCCCATCTCGAGGCCATGATTGGCCTTCAAAATCAGCAATGCCATGTCTGTCTAGGTAGGTACCGAGGCACACGTATAATACCCAGCTTGCATGGAACATTGAGCCATTCCAGCGTGCGTCACTTGCCATGCTCCGACGCGAGTTGAATGTTGATAAAAAAACGATTACAAACCCATAACGACAGATCCAATCATATTGCTTGTAAGAGTCCAAGGGAGGTGGCAGGTCAATATGACTGCTGATGAACCAAAGTCATTACTCAGATCGAGACATTAATCTGGGGATATGATGTGCCGTTACTAGTCTTCATTGATCGGATTCTACAACTTGTCCTTTCTTTCTTGAAGTTCTTCAGTCTTCCTTTACTCCTTTCCTCCATGTTTCCAAAGAAAGAAAGAAAATAAGGACCGTCTCGCAAAGCTTGAGGAAAGCAGCTTTGGCTGCTGAGCAGTTGCCTCGCTGGGAGTCTGCATCTCAAAAAAGGGCACCAAGTGCTCCTCTCCCTTTACTGCTGCACTCCGTGAAGTCGTACGTTGTTGCTTCAATTGTTTGATCCGTGGAGCTCGAGCCACGTCACCACTCGATCCAGTACCTTTGCATCGAGGTTCTGGCTGTCTATCTCGCTCCTTAGCCTCGCACGAACTTCCATCATCTTCGCTCGATTCCCTTGCTCGGCTCCCGCTCTAATAGCAGGCATCAGCATCAAAGTCTTGACAAGATGCCAGACCGCTTCGTTGCGCCAATTAAACTTATCCACTAGTGACAGTACATCGCCGAAGATCTTTGGCGCCGTTTCCGGAACTTCTGACGCAAGATACATCAAGAACGACCAGCCAGAGATATCCTGATGATGAAGGCGGCACCACGTCATGACCACAGGCACAAGTTGATCCACCACTTCTTCGTGCATCGATACGTGCAGAGCGAAGAGGTCTCGTGCATAAGTCCAGGCGTAATAGTTGCGCGAGTGTCGTTCTGCAGCGACGAGAATGACCTTTGTGAATTCGTGCAAGAGATGGACACGTACGTGGGCCTGCTTCAGCCGCCGCAACAGCCATCTCTTGTGGTTCCACAGGACAGGAGATTTGGTGTGACGATGTAGACGGCTGGTGACGAGGCTGTTGATAAAGAACAGCTCCCTTTCGATTTTCCCCTTGCCGTCCCTGTCTGAGAGAAGCTCGCGCGTCAAGATTCTTTTCCTGACATTGGCCGCTGTGAGGTGCTCCGAATCAGCGAGCAAGAGGACCGCAGTCGCCCTTTGCACCGTTTCAACCGGGACGCCGTCATTGAGCGTCAGATACTGACAGAAGATCTGCCGTGCATGGAAAAAGGCCTGTACGATGCGTATCTTTGGAATGGCGATGAAAGAGCCGTCGCGGAGGAGATCAGCGCCGTTCTCCAGCGGATGGCTTTTGGGCAAGATCTCTATTTCCAGGAACCCATCGAACTTGTGCTCGAGGATTCCCGAGATGTTTATGAAAATTTGTTCGTGGTCGCCATCCTTCAAAAGCTTTTTCAGACTTGGATCAAGTGCTCTTGACATGAATCCAACGGAGCAGAGTGACGAAAGAGGCGATGATGATTAGTACTGGCCTAGTCCTATCAGACGGACAGAAATAAGAACCACCATATAGGGTAGGCACAAAGAGTGTCCGCTGGAGGTCACGTTACGGCCGGTATGGTATAGGTGTATGTGCGGACTAGAGCTTCAATCCACAGAATTCTGGCCGTGGGCAGTCTTTTCGATCTGGCCTCAGCGCAGCAAACACCAGACGGATTTCGTGTAATTCTGCCGGAGAATGACGTCGATTCTCTTCGTCATCTTCGCCATTGAAGCGGTGGCACAGCTCATCAACGCTGTTGGCGCAGCACAGATCAACAACCTGGTAAGAATTTTGGATTCAAGCTTTGTGCTTGCTCGCGCCTTTGACGGCCAGAACGGCTTGCTGACTTGTCTTCGCCAAAATACTAGATCTGGACACTGATCAACTACCTCCCCATTGCGACCTCCAAAGCTGCCGCCGATCAACGCAGACTCCAGGCCCAATATCTCGAGGTCCGACGCGACTTGAACGCCACAAGCAGTCAGGACGAATTCGCAAAATGGGCCAAGCTCCGCCGCAAACATGACAAGCTTCTAGAGCAGCTCGATGCAGCAAGTAGGTGCTCCCGCGCCAGCTGACAACAAGTTGCTAGATTTTTTCTCGTCGCTTGTTTTTATTTTATTTTATTTTATTTTTTAGATTTTTAAAATACAGGAGAACAAAGACGGCTGACCTTGGGGGCTTTCTTGCGCACAGAGAAAAGTCAAGAAGCATCGCGAGCCAAGCTCGACAATTCCCTCACCGCGATCCGGATGCTCGCCATCAAAGTCCCGCAGTACATTGTCCCTTTTTGGTACGGAAAGGTGCCCATGTTTTGGCTGCCGTACGGATGGTTTCCCTACTACGCCGAATGGATCATTTCCTTTCCCAGAGCACCGCTGGGCAGTGTCAGCGCTCCGTCCTGGCAACTCGCCTGCTCTGGGGTGTTGGCACTCTTCGGCGAAATCATCCTCTTCCTCATAAAGCAACTACTGCCGTCGCCGTCGCCGGCCAAAGTAGCCGTGCCAGCGCAGAATACCAAGACGACCGCCTCGTCAGAGAAGAAAGCCAAGGCAAAGAAAGAGTCTTAAATTCTGCAGTTTAGATGCACGAAATACACACGTAGCCGTCGAATTAAAAAAAATGAGAATTTTCATTGCATGAGCTTAATTATGATTTGGGGTGTTTCTTCATCGTGAGTCCGTGACACAGGCGGCTTAGAAATGTATCTCGTTGAAAAATTTGACGCAAAGTTCCTCATTGCAGATGCTGAGACTTTGTAACACGACAGAGAAGAACCCTTGGCAGGGTATTTGGGGCTCAATCTAGGCTGCTTTATGACTCTGACGACCACGAAGAGATCAACAAAGCTTCGAAAGCGCCATGACACGTATGGGGGCATCGAATGCACGCAGGCACGCACGATAGATCGACTCAAGGGGATTTTGGAAAGCATTGGATTATTTCGAAAAAAAAAAAAAAGCTAGCGAATGGTCATGAGTGCGTGGTGTAAGCGCACTTGTGATGTTTCTGGTGAAGTTTGCTGATTTTGTCCTCGGGAAGAAAGAAAAAAGCGGATGGCCTGTTTTTTTTTTTCCCCAAGAAAAAAAAAGTGGTTTCCACTCTGGAGAACTGAAGCCCCACAACCAACGCCATCAGCGGCTGGTTACAGTGGGAAAAGAAGAGAACACGGATATGAATAATAAAGAGAATGAAAATCGCCATTTCCACCTCTCAATATTCATAAGAAACTATCATCAGGTCGGTCATCAAGGCACATGACGAGGCCAAGAATAAGTGAATGCGTCAAATCATGCCCGTCGCCCGGGCGATGATGCGGCCAAAACTGCCAAAGCATAGGGCACCTCGCAGGGCGTAGTAATAGAGTCCGGTGGCGTGCAAGAAGGCAATTTTTTGATGTGACTTCTTAAGCGTGTCTTCCGCTCTAGAAATGGCTAGCTCGTCATAGGCCGCGACGGCCTGGTCGAGGGATTCGCTGACACAAAGTTGCCTCGCGAGGTCGAGACCATCCATCAGAGCCATATTGGCCCCGTTGCCTGCGTAAGGGCTCACAGCATGATTTGCGTCACCAACGAACACGAGACCCTGGATGGCATCATCTCCGGTATGGCGAAACGGTTTCTTGTCTATTGGAGAAAGGGTAAACGACGAAGCCTGCACAGTTGCATGGACGATGGTCTGGAAGGGTTCCTGCAGCGTGAGCCCTCTTTGTAAGACTTCCTTCTTGAGAGCAGCGAACTGTTCGTCCGAGCTGGCATCGTAGCGCTGCTCCCTTGGAGGCCCAAGAAAGCTCAAAGACCAAGCTATGCACGTGGTCTCTAGGGGCGAGAAGAAGCCTGTCACACCTTGTCCACTCATGACCAGGCCCCAATTCTTCGTGGCGGGCTCTGGCACTCCGTCAGGAAACCGGCTCAAGCCGCCGAGTACCACGGTCCCAGTGGGCTCAAGCTTGTCCTGCGGTCTGATATACGCGAGGAGTTTGCTGTTCGCTCCGTCGGCAGCAACGAGCAAGTCACAGTCATCTGTCGACGTCGTGCCGCCGCCGCAAGTCGAAGAGGTGTGCACCCTCATCCTTCCGCCTGGCAATTGCTCTGCAGAGGTACAGGTGGTATCCCAAGTGATGGTGTACAACCTCTCTGCAGCGCCCACCATGGTCTCCCGCAGCCGGTTTCTGTCGATGCGAATGCCGCTCGTGGGCAGATCTTGGTAGGGGCTGAGCTTGTTGGACATCAGCGTCGTCCAGTCGCTGGACCATAAGCGGAAGGCGGAAGAGCTGTCGTTCCTGATGACGGATTGCTCCATCAAATCATCCAGCAAACCAAGGTCTCGGGCAGCGACGAGCCCTCCATTTTGGTCTGAGCCACTCAGTAAGATGGAACGCCCTTGACGATGGAGGGGAAGACAACGTCCATGCCGGTTGTAGATGACCACGTGGGGACGCTCAAGATTGGGTGGCCAGAATCGATCAAGGGCAATGGCAAATGAGAGGCCTGCGAAACCGGCCCCGGCTATGATGATCTTCTTCCCTTCCAGAAAATGAGATTCGGCCATGGCAACTGATTCTTCTCTTCTCCGTTGGTTCGCGATAGGACGAATCGACAACGAGGACCATGCCTGGCATCAGGGATGTAGGCTGTGAGAATGCAAAAGCATACATATATTGGTCTGGAGGGGTAGCCATCGACCGACGCAGCGGGCAGCGAGCAAATGCGTAGCTCATTTCTGCATTGAGGAGTGATCGCTGTGCCCCAACCAGTCTGCATCACATTGGCCACGAAGATCACGGAGACGTGCATACACAGGCCCTGGGGTATGTCGAATGTGCAGCAGCATACGTGTAAGCCCATCAATATTGACTGATAAATGATGTCATGTGCCGGCTCCAAGCAGCCTGAGCGGCTCTAGTTTTCAAAAGGCGAGACCAGTGCAGGCCGTGAGTGAAGCTTGGCTTGAACACAGGCCGTTGCCTGGTTCCCATTCGTTGCCGTTGACTCGTGGAAATACATACATATATGTATGCATGTCTAGAAATCCTTTGACATATCTGCCTTTCGCATTCGTATCCAGCTTCTAACCTCTGCGAAGTATCCCGGAGATTATCTGTGGTTTCAAACCCAGAAAGGTCACGCAGAGGTTAAAAGCAGGACACGAGCACCAGAGGCAGACGTGCTCAAGAATACCTACATCTGCCTCCACGAGTCAGTGACAACGGTCAGAGTCCAGGCGACGCCGCATTCCCTTGCTTGCTGGATAGACTCAAATTGTGGTCTCGTCCGGAGGGTCTGGAGGTTCTGGAGGCTCTTTAGTACCCTCCTTCGACCGACTCTCCCCTTTCATTGAATGCTCGCCAGAACAGACAGCAGTCGGCAAGGATTCTGCCGGACCAGTGAGGCGAAGGGTTCGCTTTGATCGATGCCGTGCTCTTCTTCGAAACCTCGGGACGACATCAGGAACCCTGGAGCGCTCAGTGGCCCCTGTGACGGCGACATACTGTACGTACTTAGGTATGTAGTGTGTGAAACATGAGACGGGGATTTGGTCAAAGCAGTACTTTTCCTACAGTATGTATCGGTGCTGACAAGGCCGATGCCCGCCATATTCGCACCGTGCCCAAACCGCGCTAGGCCAAACGTGGGACGGAAACCCTGGGCGAGCATAACGACACCTGGTCACAACCCTTCCACGAGACGCCGTTTTCACCATCAGCCAGCCGCCCGCCATGTCGTCAGCGTTGAGTCTGTAAGTCTGCCCTGGGACAAAGAAATTGGTTCATGCCTTTCCTCCTCTCGTCCTGCACATGAGAACAAACTATACAAAACAAACAAAAATACTAATTTCGTCCAGCGCCAGCACGCTGCTGAAGTTCTTCGGCCCCCTGCTCATCCCGAAAGCCGTTGGATGGTACCGCTCTTTCGCCAGCAACAAGTCCTCGCACAACGTTCCGATCCAGCCGGCGCCGCCGCGCGTCCGCGTCGCCCTGCTCCTCCTCTTCTCCCTCGCAGCAGGCTATCTGATCAAGACGCTACCGGCCTTTGCGCCCGAGAACATCTTCGTCCGGACCGAGAGCCGGCTCCAGATCCCCGTCGACGTGCTGTTCAACCGCGTCTCGAGCCTGCGCAACCTGACGGCGTCGGACGAGGCCCTGCGCGCCAAGTTTATCAACCTGGAAAGCCGTCTGCTCTACGCGCAGTTCGGCCCCCGCGTCCTCGCCGACTGTCTCTTCTGCAGCGCCGACGAGCCAAGGACGTACCTGTACTTTGCCATGCCGGCTCTCCTCTGGCCACACCTTGTCAACATGATTGTCATCGCGGCCGTCACGAGCCCCTCGGTGATGGGCAAGCATGGCTCCCAGTGGCGTGTCCTCGCGACCATTGGCGCCGCCACCCTGGCCTGTCTTGAAGCCTACCTGGTCGGGTCGCGCGACCACCAGGGCAACGCGCGCGCCCTTCGCCTCGAGCACGTCGACTTCTTCTTCTGGTCGTTGCGCGGCTATCGGCTGTGCGCCCTGGCCGCCCTCGATGCCCTTCTCGGCTGGGTCATGTACTTGTCCTCGACCAACCGGGCTTTTGTGCGCCTGCCGACCCCCTCGGAGCGCATCGACGATGTCACCCGGGCTCTCGCCGCCGTCAAGACGCGCCTCAATGCCATCGGCATCGTGAACAACACGGCCATGCGGGATGAGGCGCTGCGCAGTCGCTGCGTGGCCTACTGGGCCCACGAGGTCAGCCTGATGCGCGACGTCATGCAGGACAGGGACGTCATCGACGGCGTCAACGACGCACTGAGCAACAGGATCAACATCGATGCCATCTCCAAGGATGCCGCTACCTATGCCGAGAATGTGCTCGAACCGTTGCGCCAAGACGGCCAAGACGTTCTTGCTACGTAAGTCATATACATACATGTATGTAAACAAAGATCAGGAATAGACAACGCACTCGCCATCGTGCAAAGACTGCGCATAAGGGGTGATCACATAGTGCTCATATCTGCTGGGCCTAAATTATGTTTTGCGACCAAACGTATGCAGTTGTGCGCTAAAAGTGCACCTGGATGTAGAAGGGTTTTCGTAGGCAAAATAAATGACCTCATGTCATGATGCCCCCTGACGTTATGACGCCTCCTGGTCTACAGAAGATATACCCTTGAGAAAGAGGAAAATTTTTTTTCCCTCGTCCCAAAAATGCGCCAACACGAGACGCCTCTTGCAGGAGTAATTCACCCCCTTGGTGATGCATTCTTCTGGGGTTTTTGGATGAGAATTCTCCCGTAATGGGGACCCCTAAAACAGCATCTTTTTGTTTCCAATGTTCATCATGAGGCCTTGTCCGGCGGTTGTGCCGTCGCCGCGCTGCTGCTCTCGCTATCTTTCCGTGACGATGATGTCCCGTTGGCACCCTCCTGCGCACTCCTCTCCAGGAAGCCGGCCCACAGCTCCGCTAGCGATTCCCTGTCTTTGGCCGATGAAGGCTCCGAAAAAATGTCGCCGCTCAGCGATGGCGAGCTGGGCGTCCTGGTAAACGGGCTCGAGGGAAGGCGCAGACTGCCACCGCCAGGCCGCGCGAGTCCCGCTTGCTCGCGCTGCTCTTCCGTCCAGTTGAGGTAGCCGGCCATGACCTGCAGGACCTGGAACCGTTTGGCGTCGCCGCGGTCGAGGGTGAGGAAATGGAGCAGATGATTCGTCACGACTTGCCTGGAAAGGGAAGGAGCAGTGTCAGTATTGTACGCTGGGGAGGTGAATGAGGATGCTGCCATCCAAGGAACAAGAACCAGAATATTTAAAAAAAAAAAAAAAAAGAAATTGATCCCCACGAACCTGTCCACATTGTCTTCTGGTTTCGTCTTTTTCAGGTAGCGTAGAGCCTTGGTCAAGTGATCATTCAGAACGATAGCCTCGTGTCTCAGCTTGCCAATGAGCAGATTCTTCTCCTTGACCTCCTTTTCGAACGGAGCCGTCCGCTCTAGTTCTTTGGACATTTCGTCCTTGGCCTTGTCAGCGGCGGCAGCGCGTGCTTCGGCCTGCTGGAGGAGCTCCTTCTGCGCCTGCAGCTGCGACTCGGTCGTCTCCACCATGTCTCGGAGTTCCTTCTTGCGAGCTTCCTGAATCTCTCGCAGCGCGTTCTGCAGATTGTCTACCAGCGTCGATTGGCTATCGCGTTCTGCGGCAGCCGCCTCGTAGTTTCGCTTCAGAGCCACTGTCTGCTCCTCGAGGTCGGCGACCTTGTCTGAGAGATGCTCCTTGACGGAGCGCTCTTCCATGGCGAGGACCTCCCACTCGCCCATGGCGTTGGCTGTGTTTTCCATTTCGTCCTTGAGATGCTGGACCGTCTTGTTGAGCTCTTCTTTCTCTCTTTGCCAGTTGTGGGCGGAAAGGTTGTTGCGACTCCGAAGCGTCGTGAGCTCTCGGGTTGCATCCTGCAACTCCTCCCTGAGTTTCTCGACATCTTCGCCCGAAGTTTGTGCCGAACCCCGCAACTGCTCGTTTTGCGTTTCAAGCTCCTCGATGCGTTCTCTGGCCTCCTCGAGCTCCGCCTTGTCACGCTTGAGCCGGTCGCTCAGGGATGCCTTGATCTTCTCGACCCGCTCCAGCAGGATTTGATACTGCTCCTCAGCATGCTCCTTGGCGGCATTACTCTCATCCAGCTCCGTCTTGAATTGTGACGCTTCTTGCTCATGCGTCGACTGAATGCTCTCGAGCTGCTTGCGCAGCTGTTCCACCTCGGCGCGTAGTGCCTCTCGCTCTTTGCCCATGGCTTCCAATTTCGCCGTGGGGTCTGATTCTTGGATATGGCCGTTACCGGCAGATTCGTTGTCGGGAAGTTCCTGCAAGAAGAAAGGCAAGACGCCATCAGTACATGTCCCTGCGATTCGCGGAAAGGTTGCACCCGACGCGAGGAGTGGAGGAACCTACGGGTTCTGACCCTGCGTCATTTTCAGGATCGGGGTCGTCGTGATTTGCGTCGCCGTTACTTAGAGATGCTGAGCTCTTGGCCTTGTTCCCATTCCTCTTTTTCTTGTTGTTCTTTTTCTTGGACCCTGCAACGATGGGACGGATTCGTGGTCAGAACGCGGTAGTCAAAAGCACGGGGAAGCGGAAACCAACCTGAATTGGCCAGCTGCGTCGGGTCGGCAGTCGTCGACATTGTAGCTGGAAAGGCACGTCAGAGAAAGTGGCCTTTGCATACGGCTTGTTACAGGTCGCCTATGGTGAAGAAGGCCAGGACAGGTCAACCGTGGCCTTTTGTAGGGTGGCCGCATACAGTGGTGAACCTCGTACCGGTACGTGCCTGCATGCCTGCCATGTAGCGGCGGGGGTAATTACGAGCACGGCATGTACAGTACTGCAGATATGGAGTTGGGCGCGGGTCCAGGCAAGGGGTGGTGGCCTGGCCTATCGACATTAAACTGCAGAGAAACAGGGGCTGTAGCGGCTGCAAAGTAGCCGCGTACGGGCGCAAAAAGAAAGTGAGACACGGCCCTCTCACAAGTAACAAAAAAATTGAAAACATGCTGCCTTGAAGTTGAGACCCAGTCGATGTAGGATCGGAAAATCAAGAGGAGAGCAGAAATAAAATAGACACTCTGACACATTTTGATGTTCTCAGTATGGCCATTCTTTACGCTTTTGGCCTCCATGAACAAGCGTGCCACACCGTATTTGCGGACCTGTAAAGGATGCATCGTGCTCGTACCATGATCCGTCACAGTATCTGCGAGACGTTCACAGGACCTCAAGAAGGCTCGATTCAACCAAGCAGCCGCCCTCCCCCTCTCCCCCCCCAAAAAAGATTGGCAGCTACGTACCAGGTGTCGAAGCGGATTGTTCCTGGGATAAATTTCACCGTTGACTGAGCGAGGCGGGAGATGTGCTTAGTCACCACTCCCTCTCGGGTGGGCCTTATTCAGTATTTCGATTGCTAGCCTTTTTCATCTTTTTCTCCTTCTCCATCTTACAATGCTCTTTGCCCCGACGCCATCGACTGGAGCTGGGCTTTTATCGCCTGCCTTCATAACGTCGGGTGAAGTAGAAAATCCCGCCTTTTATAATCCCATTGCTTGCTCGGCTCTCGTCTCATCAAGTGAGAAGGAGAGTGTCAATGAGTGCCATGGGTTCGCTTTTGAGCGTACATTACATCTTAGCTTTAATTGCTTCGATGGAAATTTATTGCCTTAGAGACGCATTTCTGATCAAAGATAGCTCAACGCGCCATCGTCGAGAAGAAGAATCAAGAAAAAGGAGAAAAATTGCATAACCCATTTCAAGATCCAAACGCATGAACGAGACTTGGTTTCAAGCCTTAATTTTTTTCGCGGTCTTCTTCGCAGCCTTGCCCTTTTTAGCCTTGGATGCCAATGTGGGCTCGGCTTCGGCCGTTGCAGCCCTCTCATCATTGGTCCTTATCGACTGTTCCGCTTCAGAATTGCTATTAGCTTTTGATTCCTCGACAGGAGTTTCTTCGATGGTCTTGACTTCCCCAACACTACTCTCGGTGGCTTGGGGAGGAGGCACGTCCTTCGTTTCCGGAGCATCAAAATCGTAACCCATGTCCTTGAATCTAGCAACTTGCTTGCTTCGCTTGCTCTTCTCCTTGGCCACCTTGACTTTCCACGCCGATTCACTCAATGGCTTCTGCAACAATTTTCATGCTTGAGGAGGAGGCACGTCCTTCACATCCGGAGCATCAAAATCGTAACCCATGTCCTTGAACTTAGCAGCTTGCTTGCTTCGCTTGCTCTTCTCCTTGGCTACCTTGACTTTCCACGCCGATTCACTCAATGGCTTCTGCAACTTGTGGCCAGCCATTTTGTTCCGCGGCATCGCCTTGAAGCGTCTATTGGCACCCTTGAAAAGTTCCTCATGGATCTGTTCCTTGGGAATAATTTTGCACTTGAGAATGTGTCCGAACAACAGGTAATTGTCCATAGTCTTGGCCACTATCTCGGCAGTGCTTGACTCCTCAAACTCAACAAAGGCAAAGTGCTTGCTGGCACCAGTCTTTTTGTTCCTCGATAAACGAAGGCGCGTAACGGGGCCAAACTGCGAGAGGTACTGTCTCATTTGGTGCTCGTAGAATCCGTGGGGGATCCGACCAATGTAGATAACGCCCGGTTTACCCGAGGGTTTGGGGGCATTCTTGACAATCTCCTTGGAGATGGACGGGATTTTGCCAACACTTTGACCGGTTTTGAGGGACAGAGTCGTGTCCGGTTTAATTGCGGTGCCCTCCTGCGCTTCGAAGACAGCTGGCGTTTGATGAGCATTCGCGTAATGCCATTATATATTGGTGCACTTACGTTTTCTATTGCTGAGCTCGCGAGCCATTTTATCGAAATGCAATTCGCTTGCTAACTTGCGGTCATCCCCCTCCAGCCGTTTGGGCGGGCTGCTAAAAATTCAGAATTCTGCCGTTCTGTGTCGCGAGCGGTGAAGCGCAGATATCAGGTATGAGGGATTGTCCTGGTGGGGTGCGGCTGCAGTAATTTAGTAGGGCAGGGATAAAACCTCGATGCCGGCGATATCGTTGCGATTGATTATCGCTCTAGAGAAGTGGAGTAAGGCTTACTAAGCAAGGACACGTGATAAGAGCAGGCCATAGCGGGCCATAGCGGCAAAGGGTGTGCGGGATAGTGCCTTAGCAGTATTACTAGTAGTTCCGGGGTAAATCTGTTACTACCTTGTCACGATAACCTTCCTATGACGATGCCTGCACAAAAAAAAACGTTAAAGATCTGCTTTACTGTATTAGAGTCGGAGCCAAGTTTTCGGACTTGGCCCTTAGGACAAGATATACAAAACTGGCGATCAGCCACTTCGCCGTATTAGATTGAAAGGCACATCTTGGCCAAGGTGCTCGGGAATGCAGGCGCCTTTAGCATTGTAAGAGCCAATATTGCAGAGCAGAGATCACCTCGAAAGGGCCATATGCGAGATTCGTCATGGGCGAAGAACGAATAAATCTCACCCACGAGGAAGTCTGGGACGACTCTGCTCTTCTGGACTCCTGGAATGAAGCTTTGGCAGAGTACAAGGTTCAAATGAATCAAACTCTCCGTCTAGACGAAGTAGCTGATGCCCTACGCAGAAATACCACAGCATTTACGCCAGAGGAGGAAGTATTCGCGACCTGAGTCGCGATGGCTCATCGTGCGTCATTCGGTTCAAATCTTGTGTCAGTTATTTTCGTTGCAGCGGCAGACTGACCCTGGTGCCGACAGTCAAATGCCTGCGAATGAACCATCCAAGCTTTCTGCAGACGAGCATGGCGGTACTCCAGACCTGCGCGGCACTGTACGTCCCTGAAAACACTGGCATGATGAGCGCTTCTAGGCTTCCGACGCTGATGGAAAACCTCAGGTCTCAGCCACCAAGGAATCACCGCAAAATGCCGTGATGGCTTCTAGTCCCCCTGCAAACGCCCCTCAGGCACTCCTGGGCTCAAGTATGTCGTGCTTGAAGGAGCCCAGATCCAAACATATTGCGTGGCACATAGCGAAGAGTCAAACGAGAAAAGAAAGCGAAGGGCTAACAGCAGCATGTTTGAATGCAGTGCGAGACGAAGGTCTGAAGAAGCTTCTAATGTCATGGTACTACGCGGGCTACTACACAGGACTTTTCGAAGGCCAGCAACAACAAGTCCAAAAGGGGTGATTTTCGTCACCAGAAATGTCTTGCCATTCTGGGACCAGGACGGATGAACGAGTCGAGTGCATGGAGGACCAAGTTTATCCTCACAAAGGTCTCGAGGCGCCTTTTGTTCCATGGCTCTGAGTGTTGAAACGAATGAGCTGCTTCCACCTTGGGACGCCAATTGCTCGAGCGAGAGACGTCTGAGACTTGTGGGATTGAAACCCGACAAATCGAGGACATGGGATGATCAAGAGCAGCGTTTGAGGATAAGCTGATGACTGGTGAGACACTACATAGTATTGCGAGCAAAAAAATAGATTGCGACCAAGAAGAAGAAGAATCGGAAGGAGAACATGGAGAGAAAATAAAAGAAGATAGATCCAGCATCGTTGTCGACGTCAAATCACACACACACGCACGTCACACACACACACACACACACACACACACATGTATGTCTAAGTGCCAGGTAAGTGCATGTCAACATTTACTGATTTGCGCGAGCAAGTTACTTTGGAGGTTCAGGGACATTAGTGGCTCTGGTTTGAGGTGGGTAATGCAGCAAAGCGTGAAAACGCAAAGCAGTTGATTGCTAGCGCTGTTTCATCATCATCGCACTTGTGGTCTGAGGGGCTGGAGTTGGTGACAAAGATAAACGACGACACTGGCAATGGCCATGCTTCATGCAAGACCTCTATTTTCAAATTGGGACAAGTATCTCACATGCGCAGGTTCTGTCCACGCTTCTCTGAAGCTACGTCTTTGACTTCATTGCAGCGAAAACAAGCGAGTCTGCCATGACAATTATCTTACCTCAGAACGGGCGGCGCTTGGACTTTTTTATTTTTGTTTTATCTTGTTCCTTCTTCCCCAGCTTTCCGCAAACCCGCTAACCCGACTCGGCCAATTGAGGTCGGACGTTTCTAAAAAAGCGACTCGAGACAAATCTGTCACAGGGATCGTACCAGACCCTCAGCAGTATTCATGATGAAAATCTTACTGCATAGCTTCAAGGCGACTGAAAGAGCGCAACTGATGCTCGTCAGCGAGCGAATGCGGAAGACGTATTGATTCCTGTGGTGTCGGTGTGCTGATCTTGTCAATACCAAGTCTTTCGGCCGATACCAGCATCTTTTCCTTTTCCTTTCTCGTTTTCGCCATGGCGCTCACGTCGTGTCGCTTTGGCGACGATTTTCTTGCGGCGACGTCTCCATGGGATGGAACACTAAGGGGCTTCCCGCATCATCGCCATGCTACGTGAGGCAAGTGTCCGAGCCCGTTAGAGAAATCCAGCCCTTAGGCTTGAACTTCCTCTCTTCAGTCGTCTTCTCCCCTTTCTTGGGACAGCTTTAAACTTTGTCCAGTCGGCATTGGGTTGCAGTCTGACCTTGTTCTCTGTCTGCATTCGCCAACGATACATTCGATCTCGACCAGGCTGGCATTTTCCATTGCCTCTTGACAGTCTGTCTTTCGACGGCGGATGACCCGCGTGGAACGCACACTGGTAATAATTCTTTCTCTTCACGCTCGACTGCCAGCAAAGAGACGCAGATATGAAGGCTCTGATCGCATTCCTGGTGGCTGCTGCCTCTCTGACAACAGCACAAGAGGTCGCCGCCACCGCCGACAACTCCTTTCCTGAACTCGTTGCCCGGAATCCCGGTCAGCAAGAACCACGCGATACCGGCGTTGCCCAGAATGTCAAGGATGGAGGCATGCCGCCCGCCGGAAGCCCCGGAGATCAGGGCAATGCTGGCAATGCTGGAGGCGTCAACACACCCATCACTGTTACCAGGACTGTCACAGCCACTGCCGGCGGACAGGTCGCCGCCAACGCTCAACTCGCCACGTCGACGATGAGCCAGGGACAGATGGCAACCATCATGCCGGAAAACGGCACGAGCCACACAGTCAAGGTTGGCGGTTCGGGGGGCCTGACTTTCCAGCCCGACCACCTGGACAATGTTCATGTCGGTGACGTTGTCGTCTTTGAGTTTTATTCTCACAATCACACCGTTACTCAGTCGTCCTTCGATGTTCCTTGCAGTCCTATTGCCGGCGGTATGGATTCTGGATTCCTTCCCAATCCCGACAACAAGACATCGCCACCTCCCCATGTCTCTCTCAAGGTCTTGACCACCCAGCCTCTGTGTAAGCTTTGGCCCCCCAAAAGCCCGAGCCGTAGGCTGCAACATGCTGACAATCATCTAGGGTTCTATTGCCGGCAAAGAGGTCACTGCGGCAAGGGCATGGTTTTCGCGATAAATCCAGATGCCTTTCACACCTTTGACATATTCCGAAATCTCGCCATCTCTGAGAGCAGCTTTTACAATAACCAGGGTAATTCGAATACCGGCGGCACCCCAGCGAACGGTTCGCCCTCTCCTGGTTCGCCCCAAGCACAGGCTCCGGCTGCCGATCCGGGCCAAGGTCAAGGAGGTGCTGGCTACCAAGCCAATGGTCCAGCATCTTCTTCTGGTCCAGCACAAGAAGAAGCCCCAGGCCCATATCCCGGCCAAGGGCAGGGAGGCGCCAGCAATGAAGCAAATGGGCCAGCTTCCGCTGGGCCTCCCCAGGAACAACTTCCGGCTCCGCCTTCTGGCCAAGGACAGGGAGGCGCCAGCAATCAAGCAAATGGGCCTGCTCCCGCTCCCGCTCCCGCTTCCCTTCAAGGTCAAGGTCAAGGTCAAGGCGATGCTGGCATCCAAGCATCTGGTCCTGCCTCTGCCCCTCCTCTCGTCCAGGGCCAAGGCGATGCCGGCAACCAAGCCAATGGACCTGCTTCCGCTTCCGCTCCCGCTCCCGCTCCCGCTCCTGCCCAAGGCCAAGGAGATGCCGGCAACCAAGCCAATGGTACTGCTTCTGCTCCTGGTCCCGCCCAAGCACAAGCTCCGGCCGTTTCTTCCGGGCAGGGACAAGGCCAAGGACAAGGCTCGGGAGGCCCCGGGTACCAATCAAACGGGTCGGCCCCAACTCCAGCCCCAGCTCAAGGCCAAGGAGATGGCGGCTTTCAAGCGAATGGCACCGCTTCGGCTCCTAGTCCCGCGCAAGGCCAAGGAGGTTCTGGTGTGACCATCGGCCAAGGGACCATCAATCCTGATGGATCTTGTCAGTGCGTCGTTTCTTGCAACCCTGGTGGATTCCCCAATGCTCAAGCGCAAGGCATTGGGTCTTATGGCGGTATGGGAGGTGAGTCTCAACAGCTTCCAAGATGAACTGTGCGAGTATCGTTCATGTGGGCTGACAGATGTCGGAAACTAGGGTCTCTCCCTCTTTTGGGCACCATGGCATGATATTTCACTCTCCCGAGTGAACCGCGTTTTCTCCAACGAAGTCGGACGGAATATACCGACATCTCATTCGACATTCAGACCAAGTATTCGTACTTGAGGTTGCACCCTGGCTATTTTTTACTGTCAAAAGAAAGTGACAAGCCGTTGATACAACATTTGATACACAGTTGGCTCAACTGTGTCCATTCTTGCTTCCGAGCAGCTGCATGAGACTTGGAGAGGGGAATACTCCTTGCCGGCTGAGGCGCAGACGAGACCAAGACATCCAGTTCAGGCATGGGAGATTTTGAGTTTTACTTTCTCCGGACAAGGGGCCTTATAGAAGAAGGAGGAAAAAAAAAATCGTATGTGAGAGAGCAGCATTCAATGTGTTCCTTTGAGCCAAAGAGAATGCGTCCAGGAGGAATCATGCATTTAATCCCAGGATACAAGGGTCTTGCGTTCATAGCGGAAGACTAGTCTATTCAAGCGCCTACCATGACAGAAAATCAAAGCGCCGGCTTTCCAAGACAAAGACAGAAAAAAAAAAAAACAGATCCCAAAGCGCTTCCACAATCGGCCTCCCAAATAGCACCACCTCGTATGTCCTGTGCGTGTGGCCAAAAGTGTGGTGCGCCTCTGAATATGGCTGTGATGTCGTGGCTCTTCGTTCGTCATGAATTCTCTTTGGAACGCGGTACACACGACTCTCCAAAGTGACTAATTCATTTCTTGCCTGCGCCGGATTCCGCCTTTTTTGCCTCGGCTAGAATTTACCATCAGTATCATCTTCACACGGACCAATTTCTTTCTTTTCTTGTCTTGTAGCCGACCATCTGAACAGGGACGTGTATCGTACCAGCCGCTTGCTTCGCTCGCATAATATCCGCTGCGCTCTCCTTGGCACGCTGCATCTCGGTGCCGCTCATCGTGTTGCCCTTTTTCTAAGCCGGTACCACAAATGTCAGCCATGGTTCCCCCTTCTCTTTTTTTCTTGTTCCTGGGTTCCCTGGTTCCTCTTTGTTCGGGGAAAAAGAGAGGGTGCTGCGAACCATGGCGGCTTGTTTCTTTTGGTTGGCCTCGCGGGCCTTGTCACGCTGATTGCCTCTAGCCATTTTTTTCTGCTTTCTCGTCCCTTCTGGAATCGAGTATTGTCGGTTTGGAGAGCCTAGGATGGTTGCGTTGTTGTTGTTGTTGAAGCAGGCGCGACGGAGATAAGATGGTTGAGTGCGCGGCTGGCTGGCTGGCTTGCTGGTGATGAGGATGGGGGGGAGGTTTTTTTTTTGTGTTGGCGAATAGGGCGGTAGCCAATCAGGTGTTGCGTGCTGATGTCTGGGATGGGGCCGGTTTTAATTATAGGTCACAGTATGGAGGAACATTACCCCCTAAGAACCCATGTCCAGGGAAGGGTGCTCATTGACAAGTTCAAGCGCTTGTCGAGATGGGGACGACCAATCATTGCGTGCCGGTGTGAATGAATTGGGCACGGCGAATGGAAATGGGACTGTTGTTTCATTGCTTGTTCGCTTTTGGGATTTACTCTGCGCGTAATGGTCATCATGGAGCTTTTTGTTTCCTCACTTCCTTTCCTTCTTAGTTGTTGCTTTCCTTGTTTTTTCCTAATTTTTCTCGTCACACCTGCGTGAGTTTTCTCTTTATTGCCGAGCGCCAAGCTGTGTTTCTTGTCGCTGCTGTCCTAGAACGGCAGTGCCGCCGGTGACTGCATCTCAGCAGGCGCCCGCTCTGGCACTGTGAATGCCGCATACGCGGATGGCGGGGGAGGGGCGCCTCCCCTGCCTCCTACTGCCTCCTACTGCCTCCCCCCCCCCCCCCCCCTCCCCTCATTTTTTTCTCCCTCCTTATCTCTGGTTGACACTTGCCGGCCGACCTTGCAACTGACAGGAAACCAGATTGGCCTATTTGGTCGACACGTGTGGCTTCGACCGAACCACTGGTCAGAGACTTGTCAAGGAGCAATCATCACGATCAACACAACGGAACGTAAGCAAAGACTGGGCAGGCTACCCGGGTTGATCGCGCTGCGCCTGCGGCTGTCGAGGTACTCCGATGGCTCTGGTTCGAGTGACATAAAGGTAGAAGCGTCTACTGATGGAAGAGAGGATGGAGTTGTTGCAGTTTTTTTTTCCGCTAGACAAAAAAAATAATGAGTGTCTCTTGTCTTTTCGGCTGTTTCTCAGATACATGTCTTGTTACCTAAAGAGCAAAGGGGGGCGGGGGCGACGTCGAGCCGCAATCTGCGGCTGAGACTTGAATAGACGGACAGAGGCATTACGATAAAAAAAAACCAGGAAGCATGCAATGACGAGGATCGACGCTGATTGTCCATCTGGGAGACGGGGGTGCATGTGATGATCCAGGGCCTTCTTATGGAAACACTGATCTGTAATCGGAGGAAATGCATGCAATGACAACATTCGGGGCTCGTGATAGATGGCAGCGGGTGTGGCGTATGCCTGCCTTGTCTTAGTGGGCTATGGTCCTTGTGGCGTCGTCGTCGTCTGCGGCAAGACTTGCCGGCGCGCCATGAGCTGCGCGGGACACGCCGTGATGTCAATCGACAGGTCGGCAGGTCGGAGGCATGGGGCTCTCCAAACCATTACTTTTTCCTTCCTGTACCCGAGGATGGCTTGAGCTGGCCCCGTTCTGGCCGGTTTCTGATTTCGCGGCTCATGGCTTCGTTTCTCTTGGGCGACGTGCCGATCCCTCACTTTCCTGTCTGGCGCCACACGCGGGCGGGTCCAGTTGACTGCCGGCCCCACCAACCTGTTTTGCCGGCAAAACGTTTGGTTGTGGGTTTTTGGAAATCCGAAAGCGGTCTGATGTTCGTAAGTGGTAGTTTCTTAACAATGTAAGGTCCCACGTTATTGAGTCCTTTGACGCAACATTCTGAACTCTGTCAGTGCTGGCAGATATGGACTAGCTTGAATTTGTCCTCGGCCGGTGTTGCTCTCCTGCAGAATTCACAGAAGAAACCTTGATCTGGATCAAAATTTGTTTCACAGCTAACACTTGTACAGACAGATGGCTATCCTCGGCTGACTTTGAAAATCTGCACGGCATGTTGCCGACACGTTTGAATGGGATGGACTTCCAGCCCATTCGATAAGTGCGTGCAGGCAATCACTTGAGCAACGATGAGATTTACCAATGTCTAGGTTGCCGGCATCTTCTCGTCTGATAGCCGGACATTGGCGACTGGAGGAGACTCGGTGGACGACTCGGAGAGTGTGAAAGAACTCATCCGCCAGTTAGACTTGATTGCCAGCCACACAATGCGGACAAGACCGTCCAAAGGGGGGGGGAGGGGGGGGGAATGGCCCTCGTGGGATTCATGTTGGAAAGGCCTTTGTCGCGGCGTACCCTCCGTTCGAGCACGAACATGTCGTGGTTGGTCAAACAATCGATGTTGACTACATTGGTGACCAATTAGCCAATCAAGAGGACTGCCAAAGTCCCGGTTCCCGAACAGACATCCTGGAGAGGAAGATTGCACTGGTGGTCCTGGGGCACCATGCCACGCCCGAATAAAGCCGTGATGGAAGGATGCGAAGGATGCGAATGAGGGGGCTTACCTACTAGAAGCCGGTGGCAGGAATCATGGTGGAGGCAGCTTCGGGTTCTCTGCATTTTGAGGCCTACCTACCACAATGCCTGATCAATTCAAAGACGGCGAAACCAAGTCCGAGTGAGATGAGATCGCATTCAATTAAGGAGACAGGCTGATGGCGTGGCGTGACGTGGCTCGTTCACATGCTTGCCGCTCGAAAGTCTACATCAACACACGTCACCCTGATGGCGCTATACGAGTTGCGCTATTGTCCCAGGCCATTCAAAGGAGCGAGACACACGGGTAAACCCGAGAAAAGCATGTTGACGGCTCACTGTGCCTCGCCTCCTCCCCCTGAGACCAGCAATTTGTTCGCGGAGAACAAAGACAGAGTCTGCAAGGCGCAGGTGGTCGACATTCTGCAGGGAGAGGAAGCCATGGCATATTTCAAGGCATTGCGTTGCAAGCTGCGAAAGAAGAGCCTCGTCTTCGGATGGCACGGAACGACGGACTCTCTCGCGGGCATTCTGCAACCCCATGGACAGACTGAACTCGATCAAGATGGCAGATTCTACACCGGCCGTGAAACCATGGCCTGAATTTCAGAGGCCCCGGCGCGGAGAGACACCTGCTGGGAGGGTGATGAGAAGTATCTACTGTTCCCATCAATTGGGTGGACGCAGCCGTGGATTACTTGCTTCTGTTGGGAACTGGACACGCGGCAGAATGCCGGATCATGCAGAAGCTTTCGACATCGTCGTCGAACTCTCTGTAAGAGCAGCTACGAGCACTGTTAGGTCAGGGAAGAATCTTTTCCCAGACAGAGACGGTCACCCTGACAGATTTTGATGAAAGAATGTATTGAGGTTGGCCTGCCCTATTTACTTTTTTTGTGTTTTGGTTTCCTCCTTTTGTATCACGTTTTCAAGTGCAATCGGTCACAAGCAAACAAAATCAAAGCTGAAGTCGTCCAATCTTGGTCCCTCCAGGCGACAACATCAGAAGGTGGCGCCTTCTCGTCGCCGAGGATCCTTGGATCCCTCACGGATCCCTCACTAGGGGTTTGTGCAAAGGGCTGCGATAGAGCCCTGAAGATGAGAGACATGAGTTGACTGATGGGTTCATTGGCCAAACTGGAAGAGGGAGGCTTGTTACGTACAGCGGCGACAGGGCAGCACTTGGCGGCGGGATACGGGCCGGCAATGCATCCGCCGATGGGCTCTGTTTCATGGTCACAGGTGTCAGCAATGAGTCATCTCAGCACTTGAAGGGGGCAAGTTTGTTCGTACTAGCTACGCAATTAAGTTCAATGAGCCCATCCGTGTTGCTGCAGCAGAGGGCGCTGATGCCCCTCGTGCCAGCACAACTGAACTCCTGGCGAGCGACTAATTCGCCATTGATGGCCGGAGCCGCGAAGGCAACTGGCAGAATCACTGCAACGGTGGCGAGGAAGGACTTCATGTTGGCGAAGAGGGTGTTGGTGATGTTTTGGGCTTGAGGGTTCTGATCTGGATGTTTTGAGGCTTGAATGTGTTGTAGAAGAGGATGGAGGTTGAGGATGAGGATGAGAGAGACGGAGACATAGACGCGGGAGGGTGTTATTTATGCTATTCTGGATCAGGAAGAAAAGCTGTTGTGCTCGTGAGATTTTTTCTTCCTCGTGGATTGATGCTTTGGACGACGGGTTGAAGCCAGGATGTCCTTCCTTTCTTGCCGGCACGGCACAGGACATTGCCAATTTGATTCCGACGCTTGCAGACGGGAAGCATCTCTTCAGTTCTAGATTTTTTTTGTTCTTGACAAGTTTCTCATTTTTTGTCCCAAGGCAGGGACCTATTGTAGTCGTAATTACGCTATTGAATGAAAGAAGCGCGGTCAGGCATCATGTTTGTGGCGGCAGATGGTCCAGAACGAGGCCTTGAATCTCAGCTCGCGGCACCAGCAGCTGTAAAAACGAGACAAATCTTTCCCTCTTCGCCCCAAAATATGCATGTCAATGTAATTCAGCATGCCAGCTCAGAGATTTGCAGACGTAAATGTCTCGGAAAGTCGCTCAGCACAGTCGGCCACGTGTGAAAATGTGGCCGCAAAGCTTGATTCGAAGGAAATCACACGGTACCGTCTATACTGAACACTCCAGCTTGGGCGAACTGGGCTGTTACGTCGACTCGAACAAGCTTGTTTGCGATGTTGCCGTACCTATTCCATGTTGTCTCATGCTGGTTCATGCTAGTTTAAGGCCTTGCCGGCACGGCAAATGAAGCCTACCAGCCCGCTCCGATGCCAAGAGAGGGCTTATGCAGTTGAAAAGTGACCTTGAGGATTCCTCTCGGAACGTCGTCGTTTGAATCTTTCTCCGTTTGGGAAACGGCATCGACGCTATCGAATATTCTGCAGAAAACGTCCGCGAAGAGACAAGGTTCTCGAAAGAAGAGGCCTTTGTTGCGAAGCCCAACACATCGGCGTGGCCTTTGGTCATCCGTCGGCATGACCTATAAACATACGCTGACACATAGTATATGCGTGAATGTCTCGGATGGCCCCGGCTCGGACAGTCGGCCGGGTGGGGGAACGGACGTTCAGCGCCCCCTTGAAGTTGCCGAGGGTTCCGACTGAGACATTCTTTCGTTCCTTCTTCCCCATTCCCTTGTAGTATTCTCGCACCTTGATCGGCCTTTTTTTCGCCAGGGAGGCTAAGCTTCGGCAACCAATGAGACAAGAACGTGCCGGACAGTCCAAAGGGGAAAACCAATCGACATGGACCGGGCCGTCGTTGGACGAGGTTCAGGGTGGGTCGCCGGCGCCAGCGTTGCCGGCCGGGAGAAAAAAAAAAAAGAAAAAGGTACGTAACCGGCCAATCGACTGAGTTTATTCGCGTTCCCTTTTACCCCTGTTTCCCCATCGCCCCTCGCGCTTGTGAGGGCTTCTCCGGCCCCCACTCGCTTTACCCCCCACCCTAAACCTAACGGACCAAATTTTCCGTTTTCCCGATCCCGTCCAACCACCAGCCAAAGATTGTCGCCGTTTTCTCTCACCTCGTCCGAGAAGCAGACTAAGAGGAGGAAAAAAAAGAAAAAAAAAAAAAAAAAAAAAAAAAAAAAGCTCTCCACCGCCTGAGATGGCAGACGCGACTACTCCTCCGCCGCCGACGCTCAAAACACCCCTCGAGTCTCCCACACCATCCAGCTCGCCGACTCCGCGCCCGCAACTAACCGCCGAGCAGCAGACCAAATATTCGTCACTGCTCAGCTCGGTCGAGTCCATCACCAACATCCCCTGCGGCAACAAGCCACAGCTGTCGGGACCCCTCACGGACCGCGAACGTCTCTGGCTTTCGAGGGAGTGCATCCTCCGCTATCTCCGCGCGACCAACTGGTCTGTCAAGGCTTCCCACCAGCGCCTCGTCGACACGCTCTCGTGGCGTCGCGAGTATGGCCTCGAAGACTTCACCGCCGACTACGTCTCGCCCGAGCAGGAGACTGGCAAGCAGTTCATTGTCGGCTTCGACAAGCAGGCCCGGCCGTGCCACTACCTGAACCCGGGTCGGCAGAACACAGAACACTCCCCTAGACAGATTCATAACTTGTTCTACATGATGGAGAGGACCATGGACATGATGCCTGTCGGCGTGGAAAAGCTGAACCTCATGGTCAACTTCCAGCCCAGCAGACATGTGCAGAATACGAGCGTGCCAATTTCAATGGCCAGAGAGGTGTTGAATATCCTCCAGGGCCATTACCCTGAGCGATTGGGCACGATTTTCATCATCAACGGTGCGCTTTCCCCGTTCCCCATCTCTTCACCTCCTCCTGCTCCTGCTCCTGCTCCTCCTCTTGCTCCTCCTCTGCTCCTCTGCTCCTCCTCTTCTTCCTTTTTTCCTTTTACGCACCGACGTGGACGCGACACCATGGCACATTCACATCCCTCTACCTAAATGCTGTCCATCTTTTCCGTTCATCTGGAATTGCCCTTGTTGCTGACTTGTCTTCCCTTCTGAACTCGCAGTCCCTTGGATCGTGTGGGGCTTCTTCAAACTCATCAAGCCCTTGATGCATCCCGTCACCAGGGAAAAGTTAAAGTTCAACGAGGACGCGAGCGCCTACGTGCCAGCCGAACAGCTCTGGAAAGCCGACTGGAATGGTGAGCTGGACTTTGAGTATGATCACGCCGTCTACTGGCCCGCATTCAACGACTTATGTCGGCGCAGGCGGGAGGCCCGCTTGGCCAGATGGGTCGCAGCCGGCAGCCACGTCGGCGAGTTGGAGGATTATCTGGCTGGCGGGACTGATCCGAGCGTCTCTGGGTTCAAGTACGCCCCAGCCGAAACCAGCGCCAGCAGTCAGACTGGTGTTGTCGACGTGGACCCCGCTCGAGAAAAGCTGGCTGCTGCTTCTCTGGCGGATGACAATGTCGACGTGGTCGCGTAGTGCAGCCTTGCTGTCTATGCCTCGACCCGTTTTCCCCCTCTTCCCCCTCTTTTCCTCCTTTTCCTTTCCTCCCTTTTTCTTCTTTTTTTCCCCCTCCAGCAATTTCTGCTCCTCTCTTTCCACATCATGGTCGTGACTGGCATTATTCTTCTCCCGGCGTGCATGCATGGAATAGAATTAGGTCATGGATTGGCCAGCCATGCCCTTTGTTACACATCGTGCCATGTTGTTGGATACATATACGTATACGTACATATTTACGTACCTACCTAGCTTCATCCTGTTCTTCGTGGCAACAAGGAGGAGGGAAGGAAGCAAATAGACTAGACACAGCCTCCAACATTCATTCCCGTTGATTTCTCTCTTCTCCACCACCTTCGCCGCCTTGGGGTTCCATTGGCCCGCGGCCTTAAGTGGCCGCACGGTATAGGTTGGTTTGTGGCCTGGAAACCAGCTGTTGGCCGCCATTATGCCGAGATTCCGACCGAAGACGCAAAAATTTTCCTCTTTCCTTTTTCCTATTCCTTCATCCCCCCTAATTTCCATTGAGTCAGCTTGCCCACTGCCTGTGACTCAAACGCAACACCGGCCTACCCAAGTCCTCCATTTTCGCAGCTAGGGCTGACACAAAGGGCCTTTTCTCGCGGTGAACAGAGCCCCAGCAGATATGTCCCGGTCCCCGTTGGAGCCCTACAAGAATGTATCCCGCCACGCTATCCTGTTTAGGCCCGACTCTGCAACGTCATCAGTCACACAGCAGCACCAGCACCCAACATGCATGTTTTGCCGTTGCACTCGGGCTGAGTGAGGCTGATGTCTGCCTGCTTGATTGCTGCGGCCTTCCCCAGCAAACGACGTTGGTCCTCTTGGCGTTTTGGGTTGGGCTTTTTCATCTTCTTTTTCTTTGTTCTTAGCGGTAAGGGCTGAAAGACTTTTTTTCTCAAATCCCTGCTTGTGTTGCCTGCTTCCCGTGTGCCAGACCCAACCCTCGATCTCGGATTGGCACGCTCGAATGTTGAGAGTGGAATTGCGGCTCTGCAGATAACGAGAAACAATATTGACGATTATCATCATCATCAGTCTTTTCGCCTTCTAAGCCGTCATCTGACTAGGACAAGAAAATTCACGATTTCTTCGCGAATCTCACTCATCTTACGAGAGCGAATCCATCGTCCACTCAACTGACGTCAGAATTTTTTTTTAAATAGCCATGTGATGGTGGTTCCCGGCCCATGATTTAACTGTTTGGTGGAATCTCGTGGCCGGTCCGCGTCTGCCTCTTGGCACCTGGCACCTGGCACCTGGCACCTGGCGATTATGCCTAAGGCCCGAATTCTGTCAAAAAGTCGTGATGCATTTCAAATCTGGCATTCTCTATCTTTTCAGCGGCGGCCAACAAGCGAGCCTCTCCCTTGCTCCTCTTCGTCTTCAGCCCCGTCGGTGTTTGCCTGATACCTGATGCCTTTGAAACAAAATTTTTTTTTTTCAGCCTGGCACCTGGCAGTCTGACCGGTCAAAGCGTAACCACGTCATTGACCGCTACTCCTATTGACCGGGAAATTGCTTGCCTTGTTCTTCTGAGAAGCAAAGACTTTGCTCAAGACATGTCGGGGACCCGCACAACAACAAGATATCCTGTCAATTAAGGCAAACGCACAACAGACGCACTTATAAGTACCTAGCTAGGTAGGCAGAGGCTTTGCTAGACGGCACGGCCTGCTCAATGAGCCCGACAAAGTCACACTTCTTGTTGTCGTTGGACTCTCACTTGCCATGGTTCTCTTCCCCGCCGCTTTTGCAAAGATGGATTTCCAGCTGCCATCGATTCTCCAGCTCAATGCTTCCGTCGACGCCAACGACACCGCCAACGCCGGCGGCGGGTCCTTCCCGGCTGGTATCATGGATAGCTTCCTCCTCACGGCCGGTCAGGCATCGCCCTTGATGCAGATGGTGCTCTTCGTGTACCGAAATATCGGCTCACACCTGGGCTTCGACCCGACGTCCCTCCTGACCCTGCTAGGCTTCGTCTGGGGCGTCTCCAAGATGGGCTCTCAGGTTTTTGACTACATGAACTCCCTAATCAAACGCCATTTCATGTGCACCATATATATAACCGACGACGACCACATCTATTACCATCTGATGAAGTGGCTCTCGCATCAGCAGAGTATCCGCAAGAACCTGAGCTTGATGGCCCAGACGGTGTGGAAGAGCGCCTGGGAAGAGGAAGACGATTTGGAGGATGCCTTGTTTTTCACAGACGGCGGCGACGGAGACAGTGGCAGCAGATATCTCAACTTCTCCAACCAAGCTGCACGATCGGTACGTTTCCTTGCCTACTTCGGTGATCGGCTAGTGTCCAGCTTGCACCGATGAATAGAATTAAACTGACCGACGCTGTTCCCCTGTCTCCTTTAGAGTCCCAGATTTGTCCCACCCAAGGGCCGCACCAAGTTCTGGTACAAGAGGACTTACTTCATCGTCTCTCGGTACCAACAGTCCTTCATAGGCGGCGACAGGTTCGGAGCCTTCAAGTCCACCGAGGAGATTACTGTTTCATGCTACGGCAGGTCAATAGGTTCGTTTTGCAGTCTCCTCCATTTTGCTTTTCTTCCCTGGCCCCTAACCAAAAATGCGCGGCCGAAACTTCCCCGACTGATTCATTTCGCGAACAGAACCCATCAAAAGGTTACTGGCCGACGCGAAAGGTTTTTATTACCTGGACACCAGCCAGAAGACCACCATCTATCGACCCAACGCCAAGGATCTTCGAAGAAACGGGTCCAACATGTGGCAACAGGTGGCAAGGCGGCCGGTTCGACCAATGAGGACCGTCGTGCTGGACCAGTCCGAGAAAAGAAGTGTGCTAGCAGATGCCAATGATTACCTACATCCTACCACCCCGAATTGGTACGCGTCTCGCGGAATCCCGCTCCGTCGGGGCTACCTTTTCCACGGACCTCCAGGCACTGGCAAGACCAGCTTCTCCTTTGCCTTGGCCGGCGTCTTTGGCATCGACATTTACGTCATCAGCCTACAAGATGTTACCGTGACGGAAGAAGACCTTGCTGTCTTGTTCAATAGGCTGCCTCGGCGATGTATCGTTCTGTTGGAAGACATAGACGCAGCAGGCTTACGGCGGAAAGACGATGAGAAGGAGAAACCAGAAGACAAGCAGCAAGAAAAGGGGAAAGAAGGACAGAACCAGATGAACAGTCCCGAGGGCGTCGAGAAAGGTGATGCAAAGAGCCAAGAGAGCAAGGGTAAGAAGAGGAAGAAGCAAGGCAAGGTCGCATCGTCAGTCAAAAAGGTCGACGAGAGCGTCGAAGACGTCGAGAGCAGCGAGAGCAGCGAGAGCACTCAAGATACCCGACAGGTACAAAGATTGCAAAGCCATCAAAGACACGGGAAGCGCAGCCGTGAAAAGAAGCAGCTTCGTCTGGAAAACATCTCGTTGTCGGGTCTCCTCAACGCTATTGATGGCGTGGCGTCGCACGAGGGTCGCATCCTGATCATGACTACCAACAAACCCGAGTCGCTCGACGAGGCGCTGCTCCGTCCCGGACGTGTCGACGTCCAAGTCGGTTTCAAGAATGCTTCCAGTGTCCAGGCGGCCGAACTATTCTACCGCATGTACGAAACGGTGTCGCCCCCTAAGCCGAAGAGAGGTGGTGACACCGGTGCCGAAAAGACCATTAAGAACACCCCCGGGAAGAAGCTAGGACAGGCTCCCAAGCCGGACAAGCAGGTACCCAAGATGAGCGCCCAAGAGGTGAAGAGCATTTCAGAGGAATTCGGAAGACGAATCCCAGAGGGCATGCTCTCACCCGCCGAGATTCAGGGTTTCCTGCTCAAACGGAAGACGGACCCTCGCGTGGCGCTGGACGACGTGGACGGCTGGATCCAAGGCATGTTGAAACAGAAAGAGTCGCACTCCAAGGTGGTGACTGTTCAGTAGGTAGACAAGCGATGGCAGGTATGGCGTGGCGAGAAACTGAGAAGCAGCGGCTTTTGGATGAAGATGTGGACGTAGAGCAGTAGCGGTGAGTGTGTGGAGAGTATGGCAGAGGAAAGGCCACAAAAAAAACGAATGAATAAATAAATAAATAAATACACAGAGAGATGAGAAGAAGATAATAATAAGAATGAAGAATGAACAAATGAAAACAAGATTCGGAGGAAGAATTGAGAGTAGAGTCAGGAATCATTATTTTTTTTTTTAAAAAAGACCGGTCCAGAAACAGTGTCTTGGGTTACTGACGACATAATATGCTTTGACTTGTCCCCCCACCAGATCGGTGGTCCCGCCAGTGCGACGATTGAAGCTTCACTTTTTCCTCCACCATCCATCCATCCATCCAGGGATCCAGGCCACTCTTGCCGCCCTGTCAATCCCAGGCTCGTCGTCGCCATGTCAAATCTCGCGCCGTCGACAGTGGCGAGCGCCAAAGAGGCCGGGCTGCGGGTGCCGAGCAACGGCAAGACCATCTACCACCGGCCACTGAACCGGACCAAGACGGCGGAGCTGAGCCAGGCGAGCTTTGCCTACCTCTTTGGCGAGATGGTGACGTACGCGCAGCGAAGGGTCAAGGGGATCCAAGAGCTGGAGCAACGGTTCGTCGCCTCTCTCTCTTTCTCTCTCTCTCTCTCTCTCTCTCTCTCTTCCTCTCTCCCACTCTCTCGGATTCTCCTCCTCTGTTCACGTCCCGACAATCACCAATGGCTGGCAAGTTTCATTGATGGATGCATGCATGGGACAGTCTCAACGTCCAAGGCCACCCGATTGGCCTCAAGCTCATCGACCTCTTACTGTACCGCGAGCCGCCACGCACCCAGCTCCGTCCGCTGACCATCATCTCGCTCCTGCACTTCATCAAGCAAAACGTCTGGCAGCACCTGTTTGGCCGGCAGGCCGACCGGCTCGAAAAGTCAAACAACCCCGACACGCCCGACGAGTACATGGTGATTGACAACGAGCCCCTGGTGAACCAGTACGTCAGCGTGCCGCGCGAGATGAGCCAGCTCAACTGCGCCGCCTTTGTGGCCGGCGTTGTCGAGGGCGTCTGCGACGGCGCCGACTTTCCCGCCAGGGTCACGGCGCATACCGTTGCCGAGGGGGACATGTGGCCTGGCAAGACGGTGTTTCTGGTCAAGTTTCGCGGCGAGGTTGTGGAACGCGAGGGCTTCTTGGGCAAGACTTAGAGGTTACGCATTGATTTTCTTCTTCGTCTCTTCATGTTGCATGTTTGGCGTTTTGGGGGGTTGGGGGTAGGCGTTTGGTAGGGACAGAAGCACATGGTACTGTAGATGAATGGATTTTTCTCTCTCTTTTTCTCTCTCGCTCTCTTGTCTTTACACTTTAATGAATCATATTGTCTGGTGAGAAAAAAAAAATCAATCCCATGATATACATACACTTGTCTCGTGCGGCCATGATACACACAAGTGAGCCCGCTCCGCACTTCTCAGCCAGCTTTGTCGGCTCCCAACCGTAAGCATCATCATCATCGGCCTACCTACCTACCTTGGCATGTTTCCGGTCCCCTTGTTCTGCCCCTTCCCCGGCCCCTTATTCATGAGCTCCCCCAGCCCGAGGTCCCTCCACGCCGGCTCCCTGACTTTTTGCGTCGCCCGCTGGATCCCAAACGCCGCGTGCTGGTCCGGCACCACGTCGTCCTCGTCCTCGGGGTTCACCGGCTGATGGTGCAGCGGCACCAAGATGTCGTCCGACGGCAGCTTGTCCTTGCAAAAGTCCTCGTGGAGTTCTGCGTCCGAGGCCCGGTGCATGTGCACCTGCGTCATGCACGAGTCTTTATTCTGCGAGACACCTGAGTGAGTGAGTGGTTCGTAAAAAAAGAAAAAGACACCTGCTCGCCCTTTGTTTTTTTTTTGTTTGGGGGGAGAGAGGGGGGTTAAAGAGGGTGACTAGATGAAAAGGGAGGTCCTGGCGTACCATGGTCAAAGCTGGCAGGTCCGGGACAGCGCTGATGTGGTATTGTGCGCATATGTGTGTATGTTTGTGTAAAGACTGTGACGCCGTCGAGGGATGGATGGTCCGAAGTGGAGGTTGACGGTCGCCGTTTGTTTTGTTGGCGTGGGGCAGGTTGCTTGGGAGCTTGGGACGGTGAACCCCCCCCCCCCTCATAGTACTTAAAATGGCACAGTGGGTAAATGTGCAGAGAACGTCGGCATTTGATGTGGAAACTGGACCGCCGCCTCGGAATAAAAACACCATCTACATAACCCATAACAAAAGTAGTTTTGACTTTGTAATCAAAGATGATTGTGGACCGACTTGCCATTCGTGCTGGAGAGATCGGATCGACTCCATCATCATCGATCGCTCTTCTCTCAGCGTGACACAGAATCATGACCACTATTATACAAGAGGTCCTTAGAGGAGAATATAATATAGTGCCCTCTACAAAGTGCTACCCTCTACAGAGGTGTGCCATGTCACCTCGACGATGCAAGGTCGCGGCCAGGTCCTTACAACACCAGGACAACAAGGATCCCGCCGTGCCATCCTTCACCGGTTCTCGACTCGCCAAAATTTCCATCCCTCGCGTTCTCCGCCATCCCCGTGTACGCCCACGAGCCGGTCCACGCCCTCGGTGCCCTCAGCATTCAAGAACATTTCGACATCAATTTCGATTCCCCCCTCCTCAACATCTTTGGTGCCGTTCTTCAACACGGCCGGCCACAAGACACCGACCCCGTCCCCGCCAAGCGTCGTCTCGAACTTTTCGTAGTTTTCCGTGTCTAGCCTCTCCTCCAACGTCGACAGCTTCTCCCGCCCTACGCCGGGACGCAGCAGAGTGATGGAGCAACCGCCGCCGCCCGCGCCTGTGAGCTTTGTCCAACCGATACCCTCGTGATCGACGAGCTCTCGGATTCTTTCCAGGCGGGGATGTGACACACCCAGGGAGACCAGAAGCCCGTGGTTGACCGTCATCAGCTCCCCCAGTTTCCCGAGGCTCTCTTCCTCTTTCTCGTCGAATTGGTCACCCACAATCAGCTCGGCCGCGGAGCCAGCCACCCGGTCCATGGCGTCCAGGATGGACCCGACGAGCTTCGGATGCGCCGTCTTGAGCTTTCCGACCTTGGCAACCTCGTGTGCCGTCGATTTCGGCTGCCTCGTGTCCACTAGCAGCAACGGCAGCTCGGGAAAGTCCCAAAGAGGACGGACTGTCGGCGGTTTGGTGTAGTCGGTTCTCTGGAAGAGCACGGCCTTTCCTTGGGTGGCAACCGTGTTGTCGACGCCCGAGGGGTTCCCGTGGATGCACATCTCGTAAACAAAGGCCCATCTGTTGATGCGCTCGATTTGCAGGCGAGCTTCTTCCGGAGGCTGGTCGGGATGCGGGCCAGACAGCGTTCGCAGCTGGATCAGGAGAGCTGCCGATATGCATACGGCAATTGAGGCACTGCTTCCCAGGCCTGCGCTGATGGGAATCGTCGAACGCAACGTGTAGAGGCAGCCCGAGGACGAAGGGGAGCCAAGAGAGAGGAAGAGGTAGAGGAAGGCGCACGAGGCGTTTCGATGGATATGACGGACAGACTCGGGTTTGCCTGGAGAGACGAGGTCGGTATGGGGCTCGAGAGCGGCAAGGAGATCGGGGTCGAGCTGGGTGACGAGAGAATAATACGACTTTTTTTTGGACGGTTGATGGAACACGTCCCATGGCAAGTCATCAATGCTCCAAGTGTGCACAAAGTCAATGTCGGGAAATCGCAGGGTGACACTTCGCTTCGACTTGGACAGCGTCGTGACGTGAAGGTAGGATCGCAGCGAGATGGCAGCGGCGATGGCGGCCTAAGAGCCAACGTCTCTCTTGTCAGTCAAGGAGTTGATTTGGACCTGGGTCGTCTTTGACGGTGTCGACGACGGCACCAGGACAACAGGACATACATACCTTTCCATGCACCACCGAGTGTTCACCAAACACAATGACCTTGCCCGGTGCCGACACCATGAAGGTGGGTGCCATTGGATTCGACAACTTGCGGTCCGGCCTGGCGCGCTGGGCCTGCGGGCCATGACCATTGGCGGAAGCCCCTTCGTGAGCCACGTCGTGAGCCATGTCGTGAGCCATGTCGTGATCTGCACGGCGGCCAACAGCGGCGGCGGCGACGGCGGCGACGGCGTTGGTCATGTTGGCCATCTATAGGGACGGACTCCCAAGCAGTTTCAGTGAGGCAACATGGTCCTTGCGGACAAGAAACGACAGCAGGAGCGATACGAGTCGGCTTGGGGCTGTTCCGGTATCAGGAATCGCTGGGCTGGCCAATGTAAAGTCCAAGACAAGCGAGAAGCGGTCGACGAATTACAGTTCGGCATGGTGTCCCTGCTCGCCCGTTAGGACGTTGGGGGGGTCGGAAAAATGATCATTTTATTTTTGGGCCGACTGGAACGGGGGTTGGGGGGGAGAGGCAAGGCGACCGGGGGTGGCGTTGCACCAATCTTCAACGAGATCAGGGCGGGGCTTTTTTTTTCCTTTTTATTGTTGCATCGAGCTTCAGATGTACCTGAACGAACCTGCCGGACAAGTCTTTCTCGGCAGTAGATACATGCATACGTACATGTACATATACATACATGTCTGTATATTTACGTGCGTGCAACATAAATGATTGGCTTGCGTCGCATCTTCCTTCTTTAATTCTTCAGCTTCGGCTTCAGCTTCAGCGAGATGACAAGCAATCAAGCTGGGTTTCCCCCGGCCGCAGGTGTCAGGTGTTCTAGATCCAAGCCACCCACGCAGCCACCTCCGTTACACCTCCAGCTCCAGCTCGGTAAATCATGATTGACAATTCATTTATCAGGTGCACATACATTGCCTTCTCGTCGTGCTAGCTGCCTCCATGCACAGCGTCGTCCAAACTCCGTCTTATCCCACGATAAGTTCCCATCTTCTCTCTTTGTTGGTCCTCCGTATTTCTTTTCACCTTGACGGCCTGAGCCCATGCACGCATCATGCTGACCTATCGCAAGTAAATCCCTTCTCAAAATCTCTACATATGTATGACGTGCGAGTCCGTAAATGTCTACATACTATGTGACAGCCCTACCTATGGTTGCGCAGCCCATATTGGCAAGGATAAAGACGACCCTCTTCGACTCAGCTGCAAATTCCGTACGTGCCTCAGCTCCGTTACCGTTGCCAGGTACGTAGTACTTGGGAACGTCCCAAGTCTGCTCACTTGCTTCACCGGCTTCGTCAGCGAATCACCATTTCTGCCACGGCCGTTGTATTCAACTTGTCTCGTTTGCTCATGCTTCGGATACGTGAAGAAGAATGCGTTCCTGCTTCACTTCACTTCACTCTACTGCTCCTACAACTCTCATTTGCCTCCCGTCTTCCCCGTAGGAATGTAGAACAGTACGACTCGAGCCCCTTTGCTTCCAGCCTCGCCGGGCGCCCAGTCACCCATGCCCTTATCTACTCTGTAGAAACCTCGCCGCTCGAGCTGTATGATATCATCCTTTTTCAGCTTGCCTACCCCACCGTCGCACACGGCGTCGACGAGGCTAAAGGTGTTGGGGTTCAGATAATCTTCCACATTGTCGTCCTCTTCCAGCTTGTCCTTTGTAATCAGGTAGTCAAAGTCCCATAGCTCAGCCGGCACAGGCTCAAGACCATCAGCAGAAAGCCAAGTAATTTTCTTGTCCGTCGCCTTGAAGTCCCCTTCGAGATTGAGCTCCAGTGTCATCGTCTTGATACGTTCCTCCCCGGTTATCTCACGCACAATCGCATTTCCCCATCCCATGAGAGTAATCTCCTCATTCAGTTGGAAGCTTTTGGCATCTTCTTGATCAATCAGGATTCGAGGAGAAAAGATGACTTCCTTTGTTCCAACATCGGCATTCTTGGGATGCTTCGGACGCTGCTCAGTGACAACATTCGAAGGAGCCTGAGGCCCCGTCAATTGAACCCTCACGAGATTGTCGCTGAGCAACGCCGTATGACGAGCAACGATAGGGTCGATTTCCTTCTTGTTCGCAGCCCAGAAACTGGTCCAGTCCATCGTGACCACGTTCCGGCTGGGACCCTGACGAATGATGAAATCTCGCAAGGCGCTGACAGTCATACCGCGGCGTCGAACACCGCGGATCGTGGGCATTCTGGGATCGTCCCAGCCCCAAACCTTGCCCGCATCGACGAGTTTCGCAAGCTTCCGCTTGGACAAAAATGTCTTGATGAAATTCATCCTGGAAAAATCCCACATGTGGACCTGACGGAGGCCCAAAGTAGTCAGGAACCACTGGTACTGGGGATTGCGGTCGGTGTACTCAGTAGATCGCAATGCGTGGGTAACGCCCTCGTGACTGTCAACCACAGGGCAGGCAAAGTCGTACATGGGATACATGTTCCACTTGCGTCCCGTTCGATGGTGCGAATTCTCAACGTTGCATCGATAAATGACGGGATCTCGCATGGCCTTGTTGGGATCATCGGCAGAGATTCTTGCTCGAATGCAATGGGCCAGACCCTCGTCACTGGCTTTCTTCATCTCCTCAAAGACGCGCAAATTCTCCTCGACAGATCGGTCCCGGCGCTTGGAGGGGATCCCGTCCATTCGCTGGTCTCGCATGGTCTGCTGGTCGGTGTCGTCTGCATAAGCCTTGCCCATCGAGATGAGCTTCTTGCACATCTCATAGAGGTAGTCAAAGTAGTCAGATGTATAGGTCAGGAAGTCGGGCTTGATTCCCATGAGAGCAAGATCCTCCACGATCGCGTCTTGGAACTCTTCGCTTTCTTTCGCGGGGTTGGTATCATCCAATCGAAGTCGCATCTGGCCCTTGTAGGCAACGTGGCCAAAGTAGTCGCTGAGGAGGGCAGCTTTGGCGTGCCCGATATGTAGGTATCCTCTATCCCTATTCATTAGCCACAAAGACAGTCTGATGTAAGAAGGGCCTCTTGCGACGCACGAGGGTTCGGGTAGAAACCGTGTTACGACGCCTTTGTCGGTGTCCTGGAGTGCGAGGTTGTAATTGGCGCCACCCTTGTTCGCGATCACCTTGCCCTTGCCAGCTTCCTCCTGAAGGTTTGGGTGAATCTGCTCAAGAAACGTGAACCATCGAGTAAGATTGGGCAGACCATTCCGCCGAATGAAGCCAATGGCAACTTTGTTGCCTCGCAGTGTCTGCCATATCTTCTTGTCAAGGTCCCCTAAAGAATACCCTTCGAGATAGCTTCTCAGGGTCAGATGCTTGTCAAGATCTCTCAGGCCTGGCTCAATGGTGCGGAAATCTCCGGAGAGATTGCTCGCAATCGTCTCAAGCTCCGCGTGCTTCATCTCAGAGATGACGTCAGAAGTTGTTGAATTAGATGTCTTGATGGAAAGACGCAGCCAGAAGTGCGATTCGTGACTCAATTGTCCATTTCAAATTTTGGTGGGGGGTGCCTGGATGGAAGAGGGGTTTGCCGTATTCTCTCTCCTCTTATCGATAATCGACATCCTCTCCTACGGATTTTCGCGCCTAACTTGCCAGGCAGGGCTCATCGGTACAGTACAAAGGAAGCCTTCTTTGCCGGCAACTGTATGATCGCACTCGTCGAGCACAGCAATCATGAACGCAATCGACCGGTGCATGGCCTCAATGGCCACTCTAAGGATGTCGCACATGGCGCAATCATCAAGGCATTCAATAGCATCACGCTTCCTCGCACCAACCGCTATACTGCAAATCCGACAAGCATCTGTGGTTAGATCCAAAAAGACCACAAAGAAGCGAGCTCTGCCCAAAGATTTCAAGCGTCACAATTTGGACAAGGAGCAGTTTCCTCGATTCTCATTATGTGAAGCGATGCGGTACGTGTTTCAAAGAGGCGGATGGCATATGAGCAATGCGCCGAAGAAGAAAGAAACCTAACTGGCGGCGCAGCATACTCCGTTCTGTTGAAGTTGGACAACCTCCTGCGTCAATCAAATACGAAATCCACATCAACCTCAAGACTGCCAGAAACGGCCCGGTCGTAAAGAGCAGTATTCGTCTGCCTCATCCCGTTCAGAGCGATTGGCAAATTGCCGTCATTTGTCCCGAAGGCAGCGACATTGCCACAGCAGCAACAGCTGCCGGTGCCATCGCAGTTGGGGAAGAAAGGCTATTTGAAGCCATTCGCAAAGAAAACATTGACTTCGACCGGCTGATCTGCCATGATACCAGCGAGAAAGCTCTCAACAAAGCTGGATTGGGAAAGATCTTAGGTCCCAAGGGACTCATGCCCAGCAGAAGGATGAAGACCATCGTCAGTGATGTAACCAAGTCGATACGCGATTCTGCTGGCGCAGCTGACTATCGGGAGAGACAAGGAGTTATTCGCATGGCCATTGGTCAATTGGGATACTCTTCCGACCAGCTCAAGTCAAATGTGCAAGCTCTGCTGCAAAAGGTCAAATCAGAATGCGCCGAAATATCTGAGGAAGTGTCCAAGGAGATCCATGAAGTGATTCTCAGCACAACCAATGGACCTGCCCTGAGTCTGAACGGGAAGTACCATGAAGCTGAGAGTGAAGTGAAGCCCGAGGCTTTGGCCAGCGTTATGTGAGGTTTCAAGAAAGATCTACATTTTGAGATGAGAGCATGTAATATAGTCATCACGACGCGAAAGCCACGGAGGCGGCATGCAGTCAAAGAGTAAACAAATCCGGCTCCTGTATATAGTGCGTTCATATGAGTAAGTTGAAGTTTTTTTTTGTTCTGTCTCAGCTCCGTTTCAGGGCTTGAACCGCTTCCTTTTGAGCGGATAACAGCCGATATATGCTCAAGTACTTCAGTACACGACCTTGTCCCCTTTCCCCAGCGGATCTGGCTTCCTTGATTGCATTGCCCAAATCTAGCAAGAGAGTATTCCGACATCTGATGAGCCGTTCCTCCGCTTTAATAATGAAGGGATGTTGCTGGTCGAGCGACGCTTTCAATATCGTGATTGAGCCGCATTGAGTGGCTGATTGCAGTAATTTGGCGGGAGAACTTGCCAGTAGGCCCCGTTCTGATCCCTTCTCCTCAACATCGTCGTCACTGCTATCAGAGTCCCAGTCTCTTGCTGCTGTTGAGCCACCAGGAGAAGGACCATCAACGGCCAGCCTCTGTTCCAATGCCGTCAATCTCTCATGCAGCTCCAGCATTTTTCTCCCTTTCTCAATGCTCATTCGTACTTCTCGCAGTTCGTCGTTGAGTCTTTTCGTTTCGTTCTTTCTCTTGGCAGCTTTGGCCTTCACTTCCTCCACGGCTCGCCTGAAGCCCAGAAGCGCGACTTTGACATCTTCCACTTTCTCATCGCCGCCTTTTAGCTCTGAGCCTAGGGATAAGAAAGCCGTGTAATTGGAGTTGACAAGCTCGAGAAGCTCGGAGCTGATGGCACCGCTTCGATCGCGAAGATCAGCCCGGAGATCTTCGAGGGTTTGGTGGCGGTGAGGTAGGGCCGAGAGATAGGCAGCTGGGTCGAATTCGGCCGCGAGGAAGTCCGATCTTGGGAGGGCTTCTGGAAAGGGGAGAGGAACGTCATCTTCACCGCTTTCTGACGAGTCGGATCGTGGATTGTACGATGCCGAAGTGGACGAGAAATGGCGTTGCAGCTGTGTATCGACGGAAAGATGCGCCATGGCTTTCAACTGTTGGATCCCCTGCGATGCAGATGGCGTCTCAAAAGAAGGTAGCCAGGGTCGCATGAGGCCCAGGCGCTGCCGAAGCGATTGAGTTACAGCGGCACAACGGCACGCGCATGTGAGATGCGCGGGAGGGAGGAAGAGAGGGGCTTTGCCGCAGCCTACTCCACAGGGCTTGCACCACTTGAGGCGGGTTTCATAATTGCATAAATTTAACGCATGCGTGGAAACAGGACGGCATCTCAAGAATTGCACTCTGAATTTACTTTCATGAGCCCAATCAAGCAACGGCAAGGAGGGAGATCTATTGAGAGTAGGATCGGTTGGACGTATATCTTTTTACGAATCACCCTGAAGACACTATTTCCCTTGCTTGAAATCCATGTGCATATCAGGCCTGATTCTTTGTTTTCTTTTGTGTTCTCAGGCTAAGCTCCGTAAGCGCTCCGAATCGGCGACATTTCATAAATTGTGGATACTCGGATGATGCTCGATCCGAATTCAGCCACGAGGGGAATGCTGAAGCCAACGGAAATCGAGGGCCTTGCTTGGTGATAAGTGCACTCACCAGTCAACAATTTGATTTCAGGCTTCAGCAAGACAAAGAGTCCATCAAAGTTGGCAGATTTTGAGCCAGAAAGGGCATTTAGACCATATCAAGAACCTAAGATTGTAACATCGTCGTTTCGCCGAGGAAAGAAGACGATGAGTCATTGTCGGCCTTCGGCCAAGGCTGTACATACTAGGCACGTAGAACATAAATACATGTGAAAGTAGGAGGTTGTACTGTATGTTGCGCACGACTAGTACGAAGAACTGTACCGCATACTGTACCACGTGTACTTACATACATAATATGTACCTAGTATGTATGTGAATTTTCGTGGGGGCTTGAATTTATCAATCAAATCTAATCAATCACTGCAAGGTGGGCCCCCCTCGTATCTCGCTTCAAGAGGCCCGCGGCTGCTCCTGTATTCGGAGCACACAAGCGCTAACGGCTCTGGGTCTTGCTCCCACAAAATCAACCTTCTTTCTTCTCAAACCCCGCGTTCTGCCTCAAGGAAGTTTCCCCCTTTCTACTCTAATATCCCGTGTCGTTGACGACTCAATTCTTGATTTCCAGGACACGCGTCATCGTATGCAAGCCAGCTGAGAGCCACAAGATCCTGCTGTTATCCGTCCATCCCAATTTTTTCTCTGCCCGCGCTTGCGCCGTCTTGCCGCTGCTGGAAAGACTTTAACGTCCTGAAAGAGGATCCGCTACATCAGCACCAGGGGAAGAGAAGGCTGGTGAGAAAGGAGACAGAGCATAAGAGACACCTCGTGCTCACCTTGGTATTGTCCCTGCCAGCCTTGCTGCCTTGGAAGTCCGGCGCTTGCAAAGCCGCTGCGCGAATTCCGCCGCCTATTTCCGTGCCTGAATGATTCTGCCAGGCTGAATCTCCCGCCACCCGCTGCGACCTGAGCCCCGAGGCGAGGGCACCCGGGAGTCGGCGAATCAGAACACAAGGATCCACAACTACCAACTGAACCAGTCCACTGCCACTTGCCCGCTCCCGTCACCATGCCTTCCAACGCTTCCACACTCGCCGCTCTCGCTCCGTCACCGCCCTGCCACAATCCCGAACAGACCCAAGGGGCTTGCCTCTTAAGGTTGACTGCATTGCCAAAATCTCCAGAACTAGGTCAAATATCTGCCGCCAAGCATTCAGGCCGATCGCCACTTCCTACCCAGCAACCCAAAACAAACAGTACAGCCAAAGCAACCGGCAGGCCGTCACTCGAAGCTCGCGTTTCGGCGCCGCCGCCGCCGCCGAGCCAGCAGCAGCAGCAGCAACAGCAGCAACAGCAGAAAATGGCCATGGCTGCCGTCATCAGCCATTCTCCTACGGGCGAGGCTCCCAAGATCTCAATGACGACCAAGGAATGGGTGATCCCCCCACGGCCCAAGCCTGGTCGAAAACCAGCCACGGACACGCCTCCCACCAAGCGAAAGGCTCAGAACCGCGCTGCCCAGCGGGCCTTTCGTGAAAGACGGGCTGCTCGTGTAGGCGAATTAGAACAGCAACTCGACGAGGTGAGAGATGTCTACCAGAAGGAGGAGAATAATCTCAAGGAAAAGGTCCACAGCTTGGAGCTGGAACTAGAATCTTTCCGCTCGCGGTGCTCGCTTCTGCAGAACATGCTCAATCAGGAGCGCCAGGAACGTATTCACGCCGAAACTCAAGTCGAAAGTTTCAGGAGAAGACAGGGAGAAGAATTCTCAAGATCGCACAGCATGATTGGCCCAAATAACCCTAGTGCTCACTCCTACACTTCTGTCCAACAGTCATCCCGCCCCAGTGACGCAGAAGGCCAGAGCAGTTCGCTGGCTCAGGACAGACACTACCCCGTCTCTCAGATCATCACGCCTCCGGAGGCAGATGCAGCCATCACGTGTGGTAATTGTTCACCAAATGGGCCTTGTGCTTGTGCCGAGGAGGTTCTCGCAACGGCGGGCTCGGGCTGTGGGAAGTGTGGCTTTGGCGCATCTTGTCGATGTTTGACCGACGACACTGGCAATAAAGGACAAGAGCTCAAGCGGTCCGCCTCACCTTTGGCTTCGCCACCAGATGACAAGCGGCGCAGAGACCAAGCTGATACGGCAGTCGCCATCGAGACCGACTTCACTACCAGTTTCTCGAAGAAGGCTACTCCTGTCCCAGCTACTCAATCTCCGTATGATCAGCCGTCGTTCGTGAGCGAGGTCCCATCTGGGAATTTGATGAGTTACAAGGAAAACTGTGGCTTCTGCAAAGACGGCACATACTGCGTCTGTGCCGAGGATGCTGCCGGCATGGCCACTCCAGCAATGACTCCGACGCCGCCTTCGGCACCGGCATTGCACCAGGCACGAACCCCCCCTCCATCAGAACCCGACGTCTTCATGAGCCCCCTTGCCGTGGAGATGACAGCGGATGGAGCAGTCAAGCTTCCTCGCAGGATCCTTGGCAAAAAGCCCTCCAAGGCCTCAACTCCTGCCCCCGTGTCGCCGGCGGTTGGCTGTGGTGTCAACGGACCCGGAACCTGTGCTCAATGCCAGGCCGACCCCAAATCTGGTCTCTTCTGTCGGCTGATGAATGCCAAATACAGTCGTGAAGAAGGCAGCTCTTCCAGCGGCTGTTGCGGCGGCAGGGCTGCGAGCGGGGGGTGCTGCAAAGGTGAAGCCGCAAAGGAAAAAATCACTCTGCCCAGCCTACCAAGCTTGGGGCTGAGCTGTGCCGAAGCGTATCAGACCTTGTCTAGCCACAGGAATTTTTCCAAAGCCGCTGATGACATTTCTTCATGGCTGCCCAAGTTGAAGACGACGACACACACGGCCGGACGCGGTCCAGTTCCAAATAGACAAGCGATTGAAGTTGAGGCAGCCAGTATCATGAGTGTACTGAAGGAATTTGATGTCCGCTTTGGTCGTGAAGCGTGAAGACAAGAAGTCAAGAAGTCGTCCTGACTACCAGCCGTGTGCCCCCATCAAAGGAGGTGCGATCGCCGGTTCGCTTGAAATTACAGCTTCATGATATGGACGGTGAGAATTATTGGACAATTCCTTTTCTTGCTGACGGGAGATTTGGAATCGTACTAATTTTGTGCAGGAGGATTTGAGTTATTGTATTCATATGCATCCATTGCGCGAGGAAGAGGAAAAAAGAGACATTTTAGAAAGAATCCCGAGGGCAACATTTCATTGCATTTTTCTTAATTAAAAAAGAAGACAGGTCAAAAAGTCGAATAAATAGCCTTGTCTAAGATAGCAGAGGATATTTGCATCTTTTTCGAGCGGCAACAACCTCGCTGTCTTCTCCCTCTCTTTTTTTGTCTATAAAAATATAGTGGTCTGCAAATATCGTGGGGCTGGACCGCAGGCAAAGATGCTATTCTTCCGGGCATCTACTGTGTATGCACCTTCTTAGCCTTGATCAGGCAGGCAGGCACGATGGAATTTCGCAGTAAATCGGTTTTTCTTTTTTTGAACATGGTCCCAGAGCTATAGATGAGAGGCTTGGATTCTTTTGTGACGAGTTTGGTAAGGAAAAGAAAGAAGCAAAGGAGGGGGAACTCCAGATTGAACCGTACGTATCTCAGCAATTCCCGAAAGATTGCAGACGGTGGCGATGAAGAATACGCAATTGTTTGAAGCTCGGGAGTCTGTCACGAAGAATCAAAAGGGGGACTTTGGCCAAGTTCTGCCACACCAGCTCCACGATATCTTTACGTCAAGGGAATGTACGTACATGTGCATGTATCGTGGTCGGCGGGAAGGCGTGACCATACTTTTTCCAACGAGGTGAGTTGGCACTTGACCGGGGGGGGAGGGGGCGCACGGTGAGTTGGCACCACATGCCCGGTGCATTCGGCGTTCTGCGTGTCGTGGCCCAGGTTTCGACGACGGGGATTGGATGAAGACAAGGGGAGTAGGCATGGCATGGCAAGGCAAGGCAAGACTTGTCTACCAACTGGCAATGCAATGCAATGAATTGGACCGAGCCCGACAAGCACCACATTTTCGTGAGAAAAAGCAGAACAGAAAAAAGAGAATGGACTGACTTGACATGCAATCCATCATGCATCATGCACGGCCAACTCATTCCAAAATGTGGCCAAAGCTTCTGGCTGCTGCAGATCCGGCGTTGGCGGCGGTGGAAATGTCGTCGAGAGGGGCAGGTGCAGGTTTGCGTGTGTGTACATGGAATAAGAGGGAGAGGGGACCAGGGGTGGCGAGGGGGACAGAGCATTTCCCACCGCGGACGTGTCTTTTTTTGAGGCAGGGCCATGTTGTTTGTCTGCGGGCGCCTGCTCGGCATTTGCAACTTGGCGGGCGTCGTCTTGCTTCTTCCCACGCTCGGGGATCGGGTTTTTGTGACATGTCATGTCATACTGACACTTTTGTCGGGAACGACTCATCACAGCTCCCTCGTCATGAACCAACTCATGCTGGACTTTTTTTTTTTATTTCATTTCATAAATAAATTATCTTGATGACCTTTTTGATCTCATTCAAAGTCGCACATCAAAGTTTAATCGTCCCAACACTCGGTCAGCCGCTGAATGGCCTTATGATGTGTGAAAGATGCCCCCAAACAAGGCAAGGCTGAGCCGGCAGGGTGCCCTGCGGCAGCGCTGCCAGCTGGCACCTTCCGCCCCGCTGCGGTGGGCATGGCCCCCCCCCCGTTTGCTTCCTTCCCTAACATGGTGAATCCTCCTTCCATCTTTTTCTTTTTGGGTTGTTCTTTTCATTTTGATTGGGCCAGGAGCAGCAGCTGGTGTAGGGACGGCTGTGAGATCGGCTGTGTTGGTTGCGTGGTCCGGTGCACCGGTGCATGGTCTGGTGCGCGAGTTGCCATGCCTACAGTTCGGCTTCAACAAGCATCGTCACGTCACGCTGGGTTATGTAGGTACAGTATGTATTGTCTTGTCACCCCCTCCCCCAACTTGCGTCGTCTCTCGTCCCGCAACCGTCCTTTCTCTTGTTCTTTCCTCTCCTCTCCCCTCCCCTCCTCTCCTCTCCTTACCTTGCCTTGCCTCTCTCCTGAGAGCCATGGCCAGAGTGGCAGGTGACCCTCCACTTGGTATTCACCCACCCCCTCTCAACCTTCCCACTTAACGTCCCGTCCCGTCTGGACAAAGCTCCGTGCCTCGTCCTTCATACTCTGCACTTGAATTCCTTTGATGTAGAAGCTCTTCGCCGTCCTCGCATCTGATTGCCTCTTCAGGTATTTTGGCTTCTGTGTCCTAGGCGGCCCTCGGCAGGCACGCGCTGGCCACGGAGGCATTTGTATCACTATGGTCCTCAGGCAACCATCATTGCCATCATTGCCATCGCCCGTCCGCACACGCTCTCCTTCGTGGCCGAGGAGCTGAGAAAGCGCATCTAGTCGTTGTGCCCACCCCCGACCTGCCTCGCGCGCACTGACCGGTGCCCTCCTCAATAACACGCCTGTCCACGTCTCTCATCCACGGGCAAGCCCGTTCTCTATCCCACTCCCGGAATTCTTCTCAGTCCATCAGCCCACTGCAAGGATGTTGCCATCAGTCCTATCCCCGATTTGTGCCGATGAGGATGATTGTCAGAGATCCCAAGGGGCTGCTTCAAGGAAGCCCTTGACAGACGAGTCAAAATTTCTCGCCCATCCGAGCCGACGAGACGATGCCGGTCACCAACGCATCTCAACTCCTGCTGTGTTCAGTGATACAGATCTGTGCCAGCGTCATACCAAGGACGACGAGATTTTGAACCTCCAGGAACTCGCACACGTTGTGCGCCTTTCCAAGTATCAAGAGCGCAAGCGCGTCTATACTCGGTTTCGTTTGCAAACAAGTCTCATCTCTACAGCTCTGAGTGCCCGTCTCCAAAGATGTGGTGATATTGCCCACCGGAACCTGGTTGAATGCTTCCGTAGAGATGACAAGGACGGCTTCGTCATGCTGTACAACGCCGTGCAGGATGTTCGCAAAAGCTGCGACCAAATGAGACGCTGGGCTCTCCAGGAGCCCGATATGGATCCTCGTGCTTCGCCCCCGCTGGGATTGTCAGAGACTCCAAACATATCAACGACCTCAACGGCTGGCGCTGGATTCCCTGCTTCCATAACACCATTCCTGCATGAGGTGTCCGCGTCGGCCAGGAAGACTCTACTGGGATTTCTTACAGAACTGAGGACCAACCCGGACTACCTCGCCACCCGCATCTGTTCCCTTTCCAGCGCTGAGCTGAATGCATTTTTGACCTTTCATAAGGCTCTGGAGCCTGTGGAATCTGTCCTACCATTCTTTTCAAGGTCGGCCGGCAGGCAACCTGGGAGTGCATCAATCAAAGGTAATGCCGCCGCCTCCAACATTCAGCGCCTCTTATCCTTTCAGCGTCATGACCCCTTGTCCATTCTGATACACTCCTGCTTCGCCAATTCTGCTGGCCCCGAAAGCGCAGAGGATCAACGACGGTTGGACATCTGGGCGACAACGCTCGTCCGGCTCGTCCAGCAGCCCCCCAAATCTAGCGGCGAACGTTTCATTATTTCCGTACTGAGCATTTGGACCACGATGCGTGACTGGTCTGGGCAGTCAAATATGGAATGGTACTTGATGAAGATTCTCGAAGACGGCGCATTCATCCTCGATCGAGCCGAAGACCAGTACGGCACAAGATTCAATCTCTCAGACTGGAAGCCCTCCGATGAAGCTGCTGCCGAAAAATTTTACGACCAGGCAGTGGTAGGTCTCTTCGAATTGATTGACAATGAGGATGCCGCAGGAATTCCAGAAGGCCTATTGGAATTAGGTAATGCCGTCCTGGATAAATTGGACGACAGGTACCTTGAAGATACGTCTCGTTGGCTCGTCTGGAGGTGCCTCTTCTTTGTTTTCCTTCTCGGAGTTATTGTTCACCCTGAATCGTACGGCATGTTGGCTGAGTATCACATCACTCCTTATGCTCGAGAGAAAATTCTGAAGAAAGTTGCAATGAAGGCCCACGAATTCATCTCCAGCACGTGGAGCGGTAAGCCTTCCGCCAATTGTTCGTCGGCAGAAGTCCCTCCGGAAATCAAAAGACACATAGAGAGCATTCTCGCACGATTTCGAGGCTCGCAATCCAGGCTCGCACCTGCCAGGCTTCTTCCCGCCAAGTCGATCACCTCACTGAGAGAAACCATCGAGGTCCGCCCGTATCTTGTGCTGTCTCCCTCGGATCTTGTCACCCTGGTCGATGCCTTGTTCCCTAAAGAACGAACAGAGTCTTCCCCCGGAAACACACTCCGCTCCGGGACGCCATCCACATGCAGTCTCTCCACCGGTTTTCAACAGGAACACGCCGCGGCCGATCCCGGAAGCGATAATGCAGAAACAGCGTCATTGACGAGCACGATCATCTCATCGGCAGTCAGTGACGGGACAAGCATCGCACATGCAAGCTCTCAAGGGGATCAAATCAAGGTGCCTCTTCTGCAAAATGTCTGGGCCCAGTCAGCTGATCCTGAAATCCAAAAGCCTTTCAATCTTGGCGAGGACGACAGTGGCCGCTTGCAACTTGCCATCTACGAATTGAAGGAAGCCCTTGGTTCTGAGATCATTCGAGGACAATGTCATCCATGCGCTGAAAAGTGGGCTGTAATGTTCATTTCGCCGGACGGAAGGGAGCTCTCTACCACGTTGACTTGCGATTCATCTGATGAAATGATTCAAGACGACAAACCTTCGGGCGATGATCCTGAAGAAGACAGTGACGCTCAAGGCCCGGATGTTGACAGGGATCTTCCACAGCTCCGTGATGCCATTTTAAGACTGGTTGAAGAATACGATATTCCATGTAGCCTTGGGGCAACAGGTGACCATGCTCAGCTCACAAATCGGGCATCTCAGCTGAGGCGATACAAATCCCGCACCCGAGTCATTACGCCAGAGAAGCTGATTTTAAGGACTGGTCCATACAGCAAGCTTCCGAACAAGGCTCAAGTTGCTCATGAACCCCAGCCGACAGTCGCAGCTGGCCCTGTCAGCGGCACAAACAAACTGGATCAGGAGCCGCTTCTGATTCGAATGCTCAGGGTTGCCTCTGCACAGTCGGAGGCGCAGTCTGATTATCTCTCCTCTCTTGCGTACTGGAAGACGTTACAGATTTTAGGTGCCCTGGAGCCGCCTTCTTTGCGTGAAAATGGATTTGCAGTTTTGATCCGCATGATATCCCGTTCGCCTCGCAAATCCATCCAACGATCTACAGTAGCCATCGAAGAATACGACGCTTGGCTCACGTGGATTAGGCAAGGCCAGGAACGCCACGATGGCTTGATCAATGACATGATGGGAAGGATTCGGGCTATGCGTGACAAGATGTGGTTCGTTTCGGATGTGCGGAACTCCAAAGAGTATATTCATAGCCGCGATATTTGCCAGGCTTTGAGGACCATGGGCACGCCGCAACGTGGGAGCTCTGCGCGTTGGTCTCGATCAAACTCAAGTCGGGCTCCAGGACCATCTTTCCTCTCTCGGGCAGACTCTCAGATTATCAATCTTTTGGCCGCTCCCGACAACCAGGGCGGCTCCAAAAAGCTGAGCGACGAACAAGTTGAGATGACGAACGCGTGGCTACGACAACACGGCATTGAAAATTTTTGTCGGGGGGAAGAGAGAATTCATCGGTTTTGCCTCGAGGTGGACAAGTGTGTGTCCAGACTCGTCGGCGAGACGATTCGAGACGCCCCTGTCCTTTGGTCAAGCGACTTGTTTAAAGGAGAGGAAGCTCTCCACGATCACATGAGAGCCCAGGAGAAAGATTTGCTGTGGGGTGCCGACGATGCGGCGAGCACTGCCAGCGACGGCGAGAAGCGTCCTGTTGGCCCAAATCCAGCGAGATTTGGCTGGCCAAGCCATGAGAACCGAAGTTTTGAGGGCCCGATTACGAGCCAGCACGGCGTTGACTCATCTCGCATCAGCATCGCCAGACCAGCCCTTTCGCTCTCGAGCATTGTAGATCGTACCGACTTCAGCGAAAACTCATGCCCATTCGAACCGACAGAACCGTCGAATGTTCCTTGGTCTCCTTTCGGATCGGCAATGTCTGCGAGCTCAACTGTTTCGAGAGTGTGCTCTCCCAACACGAGCTTGACCAACCTGTCTACCACTTTCTCCGGACCGTCCATCCATGCCCCGTTGCTCTCCAACTCGAGCTTTTCGACGGGTAGACCTGGCACATCAGGGTCTTTGAAAGAAACGGCTTTCCAGCAGCGTGCGGAGAGTGCAAAGACACGGTTTCTGGCTCAACTACGTCGAACGGTCACAAGCCTCCTCTTGTCGGACTTGGGGCGGCAAGTGTTGTCGCGGGGATCAGACACGGACACTTGGTTCCGGGACCTCGGCCAGCAGTGCATTGAAAGGAAGGATTCGTTTGATCGTCGCGCTCAAAGAAAGTCGGACAAGAAGGACAAGGAGAGTGGGGTCCGCAATCCCACGAAGCCCAGAGTGATTGAGAAGAAGAAGAGCTTCAGCGATCTGAGGGGCGCGGGCGAGATGCTCGAGGACCAGCTTTTGAAGCCTTCACTATCACACTACGGATCCGGTGAGGGCGCGCAGAGCCCAAGGGGAGTGGGGGATACGTCAGGTTCTAGACAAGGGATGGGTCACTTTTCCTTCAAGAAGGCCTACCATCGGTTGCTCAATATGTTCAGCGTCCACCCGAGTCCATTCGCCAAACTAAAGGTCCTCAATGAGCTGGAGAAGCTCATCGTCGTATCGCTGACGTGGGACGATTCTAGAGAGGCCAAGATCAGAGGATGGAATAAAAGCCGGAGTTTGGTAGATGATGGCGCAGTGCCCAGTCGAGGCCAGCTTGACGGGACCATCGTCCATGTCGAGGAACGCCAATGCCAAGCACGTCGTGGGGGCAGCAAGCAACGCCATCGAGCAGACACAGCAGCCCGCTCGACCATGTCAGCCGGGATGGTAAGCACGGACGTGATTACGAGCGAGTTGCAGAGGCTTTTCCGCGATGCGGCGATTCGACCCAAGACGCTGTTCCGCGATCTTCAGGTCATTGCTGCATTTGTGCCGTCTGCCATCTTGGATAGACAGGAGCATGGCAAAGCATTCTGGACTGCTGGTTTAGCTGCCTTGAAGTTAAAATCCGAGGTTTGTCTGACCATGGTGGAAATGGCAGACGACGTGATTGCAGCCCACACACTCTCTCGGAAGTCTGCGTGTGCGTCCGACAAGATGTCGTCGCTTCATGAAGCCAAGCCGTCTTTGACAGGCACGCCGCCTCCGCCTTCAACCACGTACACGCTGGACGACATTGGCAAGATGTGGACTATCACAGCAAAAGAGGGCTTTCCTACAGCGCAGCGAGAGCTGGCGCTCTTTTACTTGTCGAATCCAGAGTGTGTCGAGCAGACGATTCTGCCGCTGTCCAGACCTCGAGATGTGTTCAAGCAGACGGTCATGGACAAGTATGGTAAAAGCGACAGGGCTCGTGCAGCTACAGCCGCAGTCGGCTCAGCTATTTCCACCGTGACTGCTGGCAGCAACGTCCGAGCAATGTCCTTGTCGGCTGGGAGCAGCACCGCGCCGAGGGCTGCTCCGGCAGCGTACGGAAACGGTGGCGACGTGAGGAATGACGTGGGACTCATGTGCGTCGCTGTGCACTGGATGGAGGCGGCAGAGCAAGGGGGTGACGAGCTGGCCACGAGTTTTTTGCGTCAGAATGAATTCATGGGCCTGGCTTAAGGGGCCCCCGTTGTTGTTGTTGTTGTCTGGGCGATTGTGGCACTTTGACTTACCCTTTTCATCGTCTGAATCTGGCGGTCTGTGGTTGCCAGCTGGCGGCTTCGCCCGTGATTGTTGCTTGGCTGATGATGGAGCCCGCGAGCGAGCGAGCGAGCGATTCTCTTTTTCATCTTTTTCATCTTTTTCACCTGTCCCAATTCCTTGTGTTCTTCTCTATTTTTTTTTAGGGAAAAAAATTGTCCTGCAGTGCGGGTTATGCAGGATGCTTGAGAAACCTTGGAAATTATAAAAATCTGAAATTTTTAGGAAAATACAAATATTTCGCTGTAGAATCTAACGATGTTTTTCGCTGAGCGTATTGCACGGCACAGGCTACTCGCTATTCGCTACTCGCTCCTGTGATATGTTGACAAGCCTCTGCAGACCATCTTGTGACATTTGGAACTGCTTCCACTTCAAGAATCTTCTTGCGAACACGGGCAGCATGAGTCGATCGTGTTGGTGATCCGTTAGCCGCAAAGACTTCCAGTCTGTGGTGGAAAGATAGTCAAGGATGATACAAATCAATCCAGGTGGTAGCTTTCCAAGGGTATGCGGCCCGGGAGACGTTGTCTCTGCCATGGTGAAGCTGCGGCATGGACAATGGGCCTTGAGCCTGCGAACAGCATCGAGGCCACACGGCGAGACTTGGATAAGTAATTTGTCAAAGTATCTTGTCTTCTATTTCTTGTTTCGGGGAGGGAAAGAGGAGGGAGGTCGAGATGGAGTAAAGAGAGCGTAGAGAGAGGTGAAGGAGGGAGGGACGGAGAGAGAGGGAGAGAGGCTTGATATCCAACAACGGTTAGCGAGCAAGGCTGCCTATGTACCTACCTAGTAGTTGGTAAAAACTACGAGGTAGGTAGGTACTAGGTACTAGGTAGGTACTAAGTAGGTACTAGGTAGGTACGTAGGTATGCACTCTCTCTCACTCTCACAAGTGTTCGCTATTCAGTCGGACGACGGGTAGCCATGACGCGCTTTCCTTGAGTGGCGCCATCCCACCTGCCCTGTCATTGATTTTATGATGGAAAGGGGAGTGTACGTTACGTTCAGCCTGTTGATTTGGTACTAAGTAGATGCCTTCAAGAACCCAGCAGGTCGATGACTAGATTTTTATAGGGATAAGGTTCTCATAGTATTATGTAGGTACCTACTAGTAGGCAGTAAGTTGTCAGATGTAGCAATACGAGTGGTTAATCCAGGTCCACGACAATGTCTCCATTTAAGCTGCGATATCTTTGGTATGTGGTATTTGAAAACCTAGATGGACACATATATCTTGCCATCCATCATCTGACATTGGCAGTGTGTGGTGCATGATGTCCCTTTACAAACAAGTGAATGGCTTTCACCTACACGCCGACCGCATTGCTTAGAAAGTCTGGCCATTGCAAATCGCCACTCCAGTTCCATGGAGCTAGCTCCACGCCCATGGCATGAGCCAGGCCGTTGTCTTGATCAAATATGTCTAGGGCTCCCTCGTAAGCACTGTTGAGCTCGTTGGGTACTGTCTCGTATTTATTGAGTGCAGGCGCCGTGAACGTCAAGGTCTCCGTCTCCGACTGATCTGCTTTTGCGTCTGAAATTGTCGTCGCTGTCGTCGTCGTCGTCGTCGTCGTCAGAGCAGACAAGTGCGACGATGGCGTGTTCCAGGGATGGGAAGTATCTGGTGCTGCTTGCACAGACAATGGCGTCTGCATGGCGCTCGTCGTGCCAGAGTCTGGCATGAAAGGCTCGGCAGAATGTGAGCCGGCGCGATTGGGCGCCGTGGTCTTCGGCGTCGTCGTCGATATGACGCCAGGCTCTTCCGGGACCTCGAAGTCACGGAGGAGGGGATATCTCGGGGCCACATGGCTCCCTTCGATGTGATTTGGTCTTACAGCGTCGGCGTGCGTGAGGCGAGGAGACGAAGAGGCGTCGGATCCAAGGCCTTGGTTTATGAGCCGTTGTAGATCCGTCCGAATAGCACCGGCGGCCGGACCCATGCAGCACTGCTCAATGGTCCGCAGACACATCTTGGCCTCTTCGGCGACGCCTTCCGCTGTCAGGCCGAATTTGTCGCCTCCCTCATGGAGAGCGTACTTGAGCATGCGGGCACATTGGTACGCACAAAGGGCAAGGTCCAAGTCAGCCACTGGCTTTGCGCCCAACTTCTGCATGGATGCAAAGATGCCAGCCATGGCCAGCGAGTGGTCGACGCATTGGCGTTGACAATGCGCGAGGAAACCCTGATCCAGGCTCCGCAGGGTTGGCTCCGGTAACGCCTCGCGGAAGCCGGTCATGGTCATGCGGTATAGGTCGCAATGACATTGGTGCCACCAGACGTGAATCATGACAAAGACGCACAGCCGGGGGGAATACCCACGTAGGCGGAGGGAGCTCTCGGAGAATTGGAAAGACGAAGGCAGCCGGCTAGCGAAGTCGTCGAGTTGCTTGTGCAGGTCCAGCACGGGTTCCTGCAAGCTGCAAGTGTCGGTGATGGTTCCGCTCGCGAAAACGTCCTTTGTGAATTCAATGATTTTTTGGCGCAAATGAACAATGCGTACGTGAAGAGCCAGGCTGCCAACATCTTCCGGGTGCTGCGCATCAGAGCCACGACATTCAGGATCGAGCATCTCAGCAGGCTGCGGCAAGTCAAACTCGAAGTTGCGTTCGTTGCAAGGCAGCCCGACGAATATCCTATTGGCCCTCCACAGCGCAAAGTCGCGGTATCCGGCAGAGATGCCGGTGTCGGTACAGTAGAGCGACCACATGAGCCTTCTCCGGGACTCTTGGGCGAGGAAGCACAGTTTTGGGCTGTTGTGGTTCAGGCGGAGCGCCGCGGCGAACCGAGATGCGATGCTGAGCAGCATGAATGCACTGGGATATCTGTTGGACAGGATTCTGTGTTTGATCATGAAGACCAGAGCCTGGACCTTGAACGTCGACGGCCGTGCATAGTCCGAAAAGATGAGATTTTCCGCTCGATCGATGCAACGATCACCATACTCGCGCATGCCGCTCCCCATGTCCGTCAGACACGAAGTGATGCCTACGAGGGCGAGCAGCAATGCTTCGTCTACTTTGCCTGCATTGCACTGCTCCATGAGGGATGCACGGTGGAGGAACGAGTAGACGGGGATGTGATGGACATGGCGGAAAAACTGATCCAATGTTCGACCTATAAGCGCATCGAAAGCCCCGTCTGCACCGGGACTATTGTTTCTTTTTTTTTTTTTTTTTGTCTACGTATTAGCAGCTGAAAGAAGACGAAGAAGAAGTAGAAGACGAAGAAAGAGCAGCTTTAAATACAGGGGTAATTTTCCGGCGGCACAGAGGAGACTTACAAGTCGTGATTGAAAGTGCTGGGTGTGTTGGTTGAATCCGCGTCATCCCGTGCAAGGTGGTCATCCTCGGTCTGTCTTTCTCGGTCCTCGCCGTCATGACTATGGGAGCTACGGTGACCGTGCTGACTCGTTCTGCTCGATGGGCCTTTGACTCGCTTTTCAGGCTGGTATACGCACTCTATGCCTTGGGCACGGCACCGCTCGCAGGCCGGCATATGGCCGGAGCAGCGAGCCTTGCGGCTGTGGCAGCTCAGGCATGCTTGTTTCACCCTCCGACGTGGCAGAGACATTGGCCAACTCTCGGCGAAAGATTCATCATACGCGCATGGAAATCCAAGTCTCTGGCAGTTGGAACACATTGGTCGAGAGCCATTACAGCGTACTTTGCGAAAGCGACAAGTGGAGCACGTTGAAGACGACTTTTTGGGACGTTGATGGGGGGAGTGTCCTTCTTGTGGACCCGACGGTGGGCGGGAGTGAAGCCGATCTCGACCGAGCCCTGAGCAGCTTTTTGGGTCAGCATCAAGGGTTCCGGCGGGTGGTGTTGTTGCCGTCATCGTCATCGTCATGGCCACGTCCGAGTCCGCGTCCGCCTCTGCCATGGGGGACGTGTTCCCATCCATGGTGGGGTGTTGTTGGTCAAGAGCGCTGGAAACCGGGGCCAGTCCGATCGATCCTGGAAGTACGCATCAGGTCTCCGACTCGAAAAGTACGGTGGTATCACATCGACCGGCTGCAGACGAAAGGTAGAGAGGGCCAACTGAGTGGCGACATTGAGCGCTTCGACACAGAATGGCGTTGCGGAGGGGAGGGAGCGGTGAGTAAAAAAGAGCTGGTCGTAAGGCAGAGAAGGACGAATTGATGCGAGTCAAGGCCCTTGCAGAGACAAGGGCCGTGGTGATACGGGGTCCAAAGTCTAGGGCCAGCAGAAAAATAGATTGAGAGAGCTTCAGAACGGGCAGAAGCCGGATGAGGAGGCCCATCGTTGCGTCGCTGCGTCTGGAAACTGATGTCTTGTGGGGCAGACCGAAAATCGGCCTCATGTTCTAGAGTCATGCTCCCGATGGTCCGACGGCGACAAATGGCCCGGCTTCGTTTGACGAGCCAGAGATGCTCCGAGTTGACTGAAAAATGACCTAGCAGGGGAACCCCATTTTCTGGCCCCATTTCACTAATTTTTTTTTTGTTTTTTTCTATGTGCTAAATTCATGCCGACCAAGGGACACGAGCTTAAGGCACAAGACACGAGGTGCCCGCCCGACGACCCGTGAGCTTAATTAAGCCGCTACGTACCTCTCTCAGTGTACTGCTCCGGACGTCCGATTGCCGCTCCGACATCCGCCATACTGCCATGGCGACGCCACGTGAACCTCTTCTGACTCGTACTTAAAGGTCGGAACACCTTCGAAAGACAGCGCTTGGTCGACATGCCCTGCTTCTCGACTGTCGAGCTGTTTATTTTTGCCTATCCTGCTGCTTCAATGCCGTATTCCACCGGACTGCCGGCAAGGGGCTGGGAAAAAACCACGTCTCTTGGCGAATTCCACAATGCTATTTGAGCTCAAGGCCTCGCTGTCACAATCGTGGCCGGCGCTCCTTTTCAAAAGGCATCCGACTTCCTAGCTAATGCGCCATTGATGAGGTGCACCACAGATGTCCCTCGCACGGGCTTGTCGTATTTGTGCAAAAGGGGTGGAGATTTGGCGCATCTAAATTCATATGCCACGCTCATAGGACACCTGTCCAAGATTTGCAAACTCTCAGACAGGCCGCTCTGGCCTTCAGCGATTCATGGCAAAAGGACATCCAATAGGCAGGGATCTCTCGACTTGCTTCTCCCACGGAGAAAGTTCCTGGACACCAAAGGGCTGTTTCTTGTCCGGCCCAACGTCCGCCAAATGGTAGCCCTCAGGCATGTATCTGTTGCCGTCCCTCCCCCCCGGCACAATGCCGCCCATTGCCCTGTGGATCAACGCGGACCACCCCCATCGGTTGCTGAAAGTTGGCTTGACGTAGTAGGGGTGCACGAGGTAGGTCAGATGGTGATAGCGCCCAGTCCTGGGGTCTTGATCCGAGAAGGCGAGCTCGCGCGAGAAACGTGGCAGGCAAAGGTAGCGTAGAACAAAACGTCGCAGGCCGAGAACTGACCTCACCACCATCTGAGTCCACTCGGAGGGATCCTTGAACCTAGCAAAGCACGGGTATCTCAGCAAGCTAACGCTCTCGACCATGGCTATTTTTTTTTTTTTTTTTTTTCAGAAGAACCAAAGGGACAAGAGAGGTGGCAATCACTGCCCTCCTCACGCGCACTTACATCATGGCCTTTCTCAATCGATCATCCATCATTGTACCAATGACATCACTCGAAAAGGACAAAAGGCACTTGGGAACGGGGCGCAGAAGCAGCGAGACGAGTTCATTAGCTGTCTTGTGGTTGCTGACTTCGGGCACCATGTGCTCCTGCTCGTAGCGCTGTGTCCACTCGGACACGTCGTCGACGAACTCGATAGCATCTCTCCAGGAATCTCGTTTCAATAGGCCCCTGTACTCAATGTTCATTGCATGTCCAATCGACTTCCAGAAGGTGCCAAAGGCGCAAAGCTCCATGTCGGTAAGCTGGCGCCACTCGAAGCTGTTGATCCACTGAACCTGGTGCATGATCAAGACACCGAGGGTGTAAAGCATATCCTCGTTGGAGATCTTGCCGGCCTTGACGTAGGGGTCATGGATGGAGTTCATGCGTGCGATGGCTTGCCGTGTACGTGCCTCATCCGGACCATGGATGATAAACTCGCCCATGAGCACCGAGGTATCTTCGTACCGCTTGCTTGCGTGGGCGGGATGACTGAGCAGACGCGTAGCAACAAGCAGCTTGGAAATGGTTGGAATCCCATACGTCTGGAGGTTTTGTCAGTTCGAGTGCATGGTCAGGTCTGCTAGGACTCGTCTATTCCTGTACGTTCCTGAAACTGAGCCGTCAGGCTGGACACGGTCGACCTACCTTGAAGAGGGCAAACTGCATCGCGGTTGTGATCATAAAGGGAAATTCCAACTGGTTCAAGTCTCGCACAATGACCTGAGCTTGCGCATTGGTCATTTTAGACAGGGACTCTCTGTCCTGGAACCCGAGTTCTCGATGCTGAGCCTTGACTCTTCGAAATCGAAGAGAGGAACACAGCAATGGGTATAGGAGGGCGACGGCGACGGCGAGAAGAGTTCGCCACGGCGCATCTTGCAGAGACTCGGTTGCCAAGAAAGTCATGTTTAAGTGGGTGTAAATTTTCCTTTCCTTCTTTTTATTTTCGACTCGGAACGCGGGGGGCGATTTTATGAAATAAGAAGAAAAGTACAAAGATAGAAAAGGGACGTCAAGGAACCCGAGACAAAGAGGGCTCGGGTGTTGTATCAAGAAACCTCGGCGGCCATCTCTTTCCAGCTTAGGGCCCTGCTGTTTCCCTACTGTATAGCACATGCATCGTGCCGAGCATGCTCTCTAACGAAATGCTACTGGTCGGGCCGAAGCGCGTCTCCACCATTGAACAATCTAGTGTCTGGTAAAGATCGGCACTTAGAGTACAACGGTTTCCAAGCTTCTTAACACGCCATCAATCCTTGGTTGGCCATGTCTGCTCGCTCCACGAAGAAGGCTGGGGGAATAGAAATCAACCGAGACACAGTTGTTTGACTCCTCACTCTGCTCTCCGCTGTCACCTTTTGCCCACCAATGGCCAGCACTCCGGTCTCACTAATGTATGACACCCACGCTAGATGTGGGTCGCCAGAAACCTCGGAGGAGTAGGGGAGTTACTCGGAGTGTCGATGCACGACGTGGCATCCGTGGAAAGACTGCACCTGCATTATCAGGAAGCAACTGTTATCAGATGAACGTATCAAGCTCCTCGATGTCGAACCACGTACAAAAATGCGATTTAACCATTTCCGAGACCCTTGCAATTTTCCCCTTGCTGCTTGTGGCGAACATAGCTCGTGATTATCAGCTCCGGGTATTCGCCTGAGGTCCTGTCAGCCTCGCAGCGCCTCAAGATCGGATAAGACTGTGACGAAAACGACTGAAGACGTGTGCTGTAGTCACTCACGCATGATCTCGTCCATTCAGAAGATCGCTCGTCAAGAAATGAAAGGACTCGTGGCTCGCTTCACGACGCACGTACCGACCAATTACCAACAGGAGGGGTCATGCGCCCGATGAATCGTGATGTGGCAAATCTATTGTGGATTTATAGGTCATGTATACTCGATGTCCTTCTACATACGACCATAGCCTCGCAGATCACTCTGGATCCCGTTCGATCTCCAATGATAACCTGGAAAGCGCCGGATCAGTAGTTGGCTCGGTGACAACCAGCGAATCTCCGGTGTTGTATGTCATTTTCTGTTTTTTTCTTTTTTCTTTTTTTTTTCGTTTCTCTCAAAAAGACTGATTTGCTTTGTTCAGAGGTCATTCCTCCTAGACAATTCACGGGCAAGTAGCCCCCCTGGAAGCCAGAAGTCGGCTGGCACATGAGACACAGAGTCATTCATACGCATGCATCTCTGGTGCAGACCCATGCATTTCCGTCAAATATGTGCGTCACTTCGACTTGCCATGTCGCGTCCATTACTAAATTTGGCGTGCTGCGCACGCCTCCACCACGTTCCATGGGGCATTGGGGTACAAGCTCCATGCAGGTGGGATTCTCGCGCCATCTCCTAAATCCAAGAATGACTCAGGTCAAGTACCAACGCACTTCGAACTGTCTGTCAAACCCTTTGGCCTGAGATGTTTCTTGTATTGAGACCTGCATTTTGTGCAGTCAGAGGGCGTGACAAGAGGACTGTCGAGAGAACAAAGCCGGAGGAGAGTCAGGGTCAGCGAGGAGCCTGAGCGTAGAGCTCGTCAAATGTGGGCTGCTGGCGTTTGCTAATGCATGGATCAAAGGTGGTCTGCTTAGTCAGGCAAAGAATGCTCTTCTTCCTTCAAAAGCGCTGCTGCCGGAGCTGAGAGGGCACGATCAAGTCTTTGGGAAAGCGTAGCCCGCATATACTTATGCTTTCCGAGTCGGAACTAGAGCTTGGGAGTTCTCAAGGTAACTTGATGGTGCATTTCATCGTTCTCGGATTGAACGTGCCCTGATTGTGACGCTGAAGAAAAATACCGACCAAATATTCATTGCTAATATACATGTCAAAAATACAAAGATTTCTAGTTAAATAATAGAAGTTCCTCCTTATAAGTTGTCTTTCAACGGACTCTCGCCTTGAGGAGTGCCAATACGATCCTCGAACCAAAGTTTCAGTCTTTCAATGTTTGCCCTGTCCTCCATCCAAGCCGCAAAAGCAACCGGGTTGGTGTTGTTATGGAGCATCACGTCTGGCACGCCAGCAGGGGGTTCGACGTCCATCCGCACGCTCCAGCCGTAATTCTCCCTCTGAAACTCGGGGCTAAGGATGAAGGCATGCAGCAACTTGGCGCTCTCTGGATGAGGGGCGTCCTTGAGAATGGCTCCTAGCTGCGACCAGCTGACGAATTGGGCATCGACGGGAAAATCAGAACTGATGTTGGGCGTTTGGACGAATCCAGCGCTCGTAGTGAAGGACGCAGCCACGCTGGTGTTTTCTTGGGACAGCAGGGTCAATGGCGTGGCTGTTCCGCGAACCCATTGAGGATTCTGTGCCAGCAGCCTGTCGAACCAGGCCTCACCGTGCTGTTGCATACTGTCATTCGATGATGCAGTCAGTCCATCATGATTTCCGGAGAACACATGCTTCCTTTCCCTCTTTTTTTTCCGTCTATCTCTCCCCCTCTTCATCTTAGAGGGGGAAAAAAAGAGGGGGGGGGGAAAGGGGGGGGCGGACAAGGGAACGTACATCAACTCGAAAGCAAATAGGACGGCATCGTCGTCGTTGGGATAGGTCAGTACCAGCCGGTTTTTGAGCTCTGGCTTGAGGAAGTCCTCAAAAGAGGTGAGAGGGCGGTTGTTTAACTTGTTGCTATTTGCAATGTTGGCCCAAAAATGGATTTCGAGTCCATACCACGATGCCGAGAGGGAGTCCTTGAGGGCTGGGTGAATCTGATCAAAGCCTAGAGGCGCATAGTTGAGCAAGGCGTCCTTTCGTGCCCACTGGGGATAGTCGTGGACAGTCTGCAGGATGATGCTATCCACATAGACGTTTTTGTTCACCAGTTGCTCGTTTATTCTGCCGTCGAGATACTTGGACAGGTCCACGGTTGAGTTCATCTTCATGCCGGGAAAGCGCTTCTCGAAAGCCTTCTTCATAAAATCCACCTGGCCGGGTTCGTCTCCACCGTGCCAGCAGGTGACCACGCCGCCTTCAGCAATTGCAGCTCTGTGAATCTCGTCGATGCTGCGGGTTTCGATGTTGAGGGCGGTTTTAAAATCGGGCGTTCGGTCTACGGCTGCGGCCTGGCCTATGAGAACAGCAAGCCCCAAGGGAAGAGAGAGCGCTAGCATGATGACTGCCAAGAGGAGGTGTAGATGTGACCATTCGATAAGAGCATCTATTGCACAAGGCTCTTCTTCATGTTCGCAGCTCCCGGGGAAGAATGGACGCGGGTAGGGGGAGGAAGTATTTTATATCCTCCCCCATGGAGGCAAAGCAAGATTGTGCTCGGAAGCGAATTGGCGCAGAAATTGGTGAAGTGCATGGTTAGAGATTTAGCCTGGTGATGGTTCAAAGTGATCATTATGCGACGACAGTTGCGATCTGATGCTCCACCAAGCACACTGCACGAAGCGCCCCAACTTGGAGGGCTAGAGTCGAGGTGTCGTACGTTGCGTGTCGTCCGTTGCGTGTTGTACGTTGCGCGCCTTGGCAAAGCTTCGAGGCGCCGCAGTGTTGATTCCATGCTGTACTCATTGAACACGTGGACATGGATGGTAGCTGTTATCGATGGCGTTGCTTTCCACCGAATCGGAAATAAGTTTGCCGACATGTCTCGTCGGGTGGATCTTGTTCAAGCAAAACTACCCCCGGCATGTCTTGCAAAGCCGCACCCGCAGCAGACTCTGTCGGCCGAGTGAGCTCCAATGCAGTCGGAAGCGAGTTCCGGACCAAGGGCTTATGTCAAGTCTCTACAGCTATTTCTCCGTGTCCTTGGGAATTGGTCTTCTTTCTTGATTTCATTCCGCTGTTTGCGCATTCTCTTCCTCAATTCTTCGGGTGCAGACGCTCCTCGTTTCGATGACAATACCCCTGCGAGGCTGACGAATCAACCACCACCTCCGGCAGGCAGTCAAGGTTCACCGAGACGTCGAAGGAGCCACAATCGCTCCGCGCTACGGACTATCCAGGCCACAGCAGGATTACGGCCGCAAGACCCCGCGTCCGCAACGGGATTGGTTTCGCAATGCAAAGAAAAGCTGGGGTACGGATCACCTCGACAAGATTTGCTAGCGTGGGCCTCGGCAGCCGGATTAAGCTGTCCGCAAGCCGTCATGAATGAGAGAGAAAGAGAGAGAGAGAGAGAGAGAGAGAGAGCTTTCGCCACACACAACCCACTTCGGAGGGCAGAGGCGGGGACGGTGCAACAGCCCCAACCCAAAGTCCGTCCCTGGTGCCGAGGTATTGAGGATCGAAGCTAGGTAGGCTTCGAGGCCAATGAGGTTTGAATGAAAATCAAACGGCCCCCTCGGGTCACCAGATGACCTAGGACCTTGGCCTGGCCTGAACATGAGTCATTCAATCAGGATTTTGTTGAAAATTCAATCATCACAACAATCACGACAATCAAAAAGAGAAAAAAGTCATGACATACAGCTCGGAAGCTCAGGTCGACGAGGTATTGCAGTCCAAAAATTTCCCGCCTACCCTCCCGTCTCAACTGACCAAGTCGAATGGGCTCGCTGACCTCGCTCGACTTTTTCAAAGGCCTTTGATACCATCTCAAAGACCTTCCAGTCAAACAGCACCAAACCCCTCGAATGGCGCATCAAACAGCTTCGCAAGCTATGGTGGATGTTGCAAGACAATCGCGAACGCTTCGTGCAAGCCCTGAATGCCGACCTCAACAAGCATCGACAAGAGACGCTCCCCCCCGACGTCGCCGGCGTCCAGAGCGCCTGTCTCGAGACGCTGGCAAATATCAAGAAATGGACCAAGGACGAGATCCCACGGCGAACTGATCCTCTGAATCTCTTTGGCGGCACCCGCGTTCGCAAGGAACCCAAAGGCGTGGCGCTCATCATTGCCGCTTGGAACTTTCCCTTCATGGAGCTTTTTGAGCCTCTCATCTGCTCCATCGCTGCCGGTTGCACGACCATTTTGAAACCCAGTGAGCTGGCGCCCGCATCGGAGCGCCTGGTTGCGGAGCTCGTCCCCGTCTACCTCGACCAGAGCGCTATTCGTGTTGTTACTGCCGGACCCGAGGGCATGAACTACTTGTTGGAGAAGAAATGGAATCACATCTTCTTCACCGGCTCGACCGCCGTCGGCAAAATCATCTACGCAAAGGCCGCGGCCAACCTGACCACCGTCACGCTCGAGTTGGGCGGCCGTGGTCCGGCCATTGTCACGCCCTCGGCCGATATTAATTTGGCGGCCAAGAGGATTGCCAATGCCAAGTTTCTGAATGCAGGACAGGTGCGTAGAGATGCGCGTGCGTGCCCGCGCGCCACTACATACAAGAGAAGGAGAGAGCGCGAATGGGCCACATCGCCTTCGGCCAACATGACTTTGACACGGCGCGCTGACAAACACATTTGTTCAATCAACCATCACAGGTCTGCGTGGGCGTCAACCACGTATTCGTCGACCCATCCATCAAACAGAAATTCATCGCCGCTCTCTCCAGATCATTTGACGAGTTTCTTTCTGGTCGATCCCGCCAGCCCGCGTATGCCTCGCACATTGTCAACGACCGCCATTTCAAGCGCCTCGAAAATTTGCTCGACAACTCGCAGGGCAAAATCGTCTACGGCGGCGAACGAAACCCCGAGACCCGCTTCTTCGCTCCCACCATCGTCGACGACGTAACCACCTCCGACTCACTCCTGTCCGAGGAGCTCTTTGGCCCCATCTTGCCCGTCCTAGATGCTACCCTCGAACAAGCCATTTCCTACACCGTTGCGCATGACCACCCACTGGCCCTTTATGGCTTCACCAACTCGCACCGGGAGCAGCAGCAGATTCTGCGCAACACCAGCTCGGGCGGCGTGACCTTTAATGATGCCGTCATGCACATGCTCACCAAAGATGCGCCTTTTGGAGGCGTGGGGGGATCGGGGATCGGCGCATATCACGGCAAATATGGTCTCAGAGAGTTTACACACCTGCGTACTGTCGTCAGTATACCCGGTTGGATGGAAATGATCCTAAAGTACCGTTATGCGCCTTACTCCGACAGGAAGACCACGGCACTGTTATTGACTACGGGAGACAAGACGAGCGTTTCTTTCGACAGGAACGGCAATGATGTGGGTGGCTCCTTTGGCAGCTTGCTGGCCAAGTCTCTTGTCGCTGTGCTTTTCATGGCCCTGATCAAGTTCAAAGGCTGGGCTGTGTCTGACTTGATTGGATTTGTCAAGAAGAAGTAAAGACATGAGGGAAATTTTTGCTTGTAATTATGCCATTTGAGCCGAGACGCCATCCTCTTACTAGCAACTTGTAGAAACTTTGACTTGGCTCTTGCAACCCCGGGGGAAGACGTCCGTCACGCTGGGGACTACACAAAAATCATGATGCTGCCCATCATCATTAATCATGTTCTTTTTGTCCTCGACTCCCTTGTCCAGCCACAACTCTTCAAGGTTGGGGATTTCAGTAAGTCTTAGCAAAAGCTCCAGGGACATCATTACCACCTCCAAAATGAACGCTTTTCCGAAAAAAGCCTCTCATCTCCTCCAATTTCCCTTTGGCCACGAGCATTCATCAGCCAGCTGGCGTGTTCGCGGCGCTCATCTTACTCTTTCGTCTCTTTGATTTGGGTGTCGTTGCTGATTTGGGCGTCTTGGGAGCTTTCCCGTCCTTCTTCGTCGGATCGACTTTCGTGTTGATTGCCGGGCCATTCATGGCCCCAATGCCGGCCTCGGGACCCTTTCGAGGCAACGGGACTGCTTTCCGGCCAGTAGACGAGAGGTGGAACTCCCCAGGCCGACCGGTGATGGGGTTCTCGTCGAGATATTCTCCTCCGTGCCTCATGTGATTCCTGAATGCCTCTTCGGCACACCTCATCAGTGAGAGTTCATCATCGCTCTTAAGTGACGTGGCCGCCTGTTTGCTCGGGCCGTCCGGGGCTGACGTGTCTTCCTTTGATTCCTGCGCCTTGGGTCGCGTTGGCTGGCTCGATGGCAGCTGGTATGCGTGGCCTGTAGACGGACGCCACTTTCGGAGACTTTCGGCTGCTTGAAGCGCTTCTGTGATGGCTGAAGAGATGGTCATCTGGTACTGGGTTAGCTTGTGGCCAGACCTGTTTACGTGCGGGTGCGCGTCGAAAAGGAAGAGGGAGCTGGGCGGGGAGCCCTCTTCGAACTGTTTGTACAAGGGAAACACGACGCACGATTCTCGAGGCCAGGATATCACCTAATACGGGCGCCATGTAAATGTTCTCCCCTACGACGAAGAACGAGGCGTGAACTGTGATGTCGTCTTCTTCCTGGTACTGCTGCTTTCTTCTCGTTTGCTTTCGAATCACCCAAACGCCGGTCCCCATCCCCGGTCCAGTCTCGGCAGGTTCCTCACCAACGATGAACTCCAGTCCCGACATGGTCTTGAGACGGCCTTCGAATGCTTCCCGGGTCTGGATGAAGTGATACATTGCCATGTTGTTCATTGCCTGGCTCATAATAACTGCGTTGTTGGATGTGCGCTCGAAGAAGGGTGACTCGGCGAAATAGAAGAGGATCGTGTTGGAGTGCAGGCCGCCCATGCTGGCGAGGATTTGCGAAGATCGCCATTGTATCTCGTCTAGAGGGGGGTCGTTTGGGTTGGCCATGCTGGATTAATGTGCACTGCAGACTGCCTTCCCTCAGACGGCGGGCGTGTTGAAGCTCAATAAATATTATTGAGGCTTTTCATACGGGGGAGAGAATTAGAAGCATAAAGAGGGGGATTTTAGAGGCGCCAAGCTGTGTGTGCTCCATGGTAGGTAGCTCTAAGGTTGAACTAATTCTTTGCGGCGGGGGGGTAATGCACGTCGATGAAACCCCTTGCCGGGGACCCTATTGTAATACGTAATAGTGGCTACCAAGTGCACCAGACCCACATACATAGTGTTACGTACGACATGGGCGCTGCTCACCAGCATTTCACCCCAGGAATCTTCAATCTCTGCACCTGTTTCCAGCATCGCAAAGCGCCCCGCATCCTGCACACCCGCAGTCGAGCTGACTCTTCAAAGCGCGTTACTCTAATTCCTTTCGCTTTCGAATGGATCTTCTGTCAACAGTACGAAAGACGGGTTCCCGCGGCGGCGCGAACTTCAGCTGGGATGAAGTCGCCACGTCCTCCCATCGCGAGAACTATCTCGGCCACAGTCTCAAAGCCCCCGTGGGACGGTGGCAACAGGGAAAGGATCTCAATTGGTATGCCAAGGCGGATGACGCCCCCGCCAATTCAGACGAGACCAACGAGGAACGGATAGCTCGCGAAAGGAGAGACGAAATACGAAGAATCAAGGAGGCCGAGGAGGATGCAATGGCTCGGACGCTGGGCCTGCCAATTCCGCAGAGGGCCGTCAATGGTGCGAATGCGATAGAGATTGGTGGTCAGAGGCAAACCAGGCCGGTGAGCCTGCGACCTGTTGATGAGAAAATGCAAGAGCGCAAGGTGGATCGGTCACGCCGACATGAGGACTCAGCGGATCGGGACGAGAGGCGTAGGGATCGGAGCAGAGGCCGTGAGGCCCGGAGAGATCACGATGTTGAGGCAAGGCATAGACATAGTCATCGGCATCGTGATTTTGATCGCGACATGGAACAGCGCGGGAGGCAACGCACCCGTGACAGATATCGACGTGGCCACGACGAAAGAAGAGATGGCAGGCGAGAGGAGGAGCGCAGCTTTCCAACAAGACGTCGAAGCCGCAGTTCTGACTGGAGAGAAAGGCGACGAGAGGGGCATGATCAAAGAGAAAGAGAACGACAAAGAGACCGGGATGGAGATGCGTCAGGACGGAGGTGGCATCGTGAGCGAACCTCGAGTCCTAGACCCGCAAGATGAGGCAGCTATGTCAATCGACGGCAACACCAGCTGATTCAAGAACCCATCCCTTATTTTCAACTTACTGGAAGCCAAGACGACGACGAAGCACGGCGCAGCTGGAAGGCTCATGTCTCATTGGATGCATGTGTTGGAACCAAGTCACGACCAAAATAGCTGTCTGATTCTCGAGCAACCCAATACACAGCATCATGCCAGTTCCCTGACAGCGGGAAGCGATTCAGCTTGGAGTCTCAATGGGGACAAACTTCTCATGCAACGGCCACATGGTGTTGTTTTATATTGGTCGTGAGAGCAAGAACTTGAGAAGCTTCTTTGCCAGCCTTCATCACTTGACTTGGTTCACATTGAAGTAGTTTCGAGGGTCGCGTCTTGCATGCAGCCTAGAATATATTTCTTCAATCCTATTTATTCATTTTTAAATCTTTATGACCATAATATAATGCACAAGGCATCAGATAAAGGATAAGTTTGATAAGTTTTTTAATGCATTATTCGCCACACTAAGTGAATATAAATATTATACTAAAATAATGTTTTGGATTATAATATAATCCGCCCCTCCTGGGCATGAGGTTAAAAGGCTTTACATTGACAGACCACATCTCAAAACACATCACGTCAAA